>JBBPEB010000009.1:1625000-1742578 GCA_039096225.1 Blastocystis sp. Blastoise
AATATTAAGGCCATGGTAAACGCTGGTTCTAAAGGATCAGCTATTAATATCTCTCAAATTATTGCTTGTGTTGGTCAACAGAATGTAGAAGGTAAACGTATTAAATATGGATTTAGAGATAGAACATTACCTCATTTCCTTAAGGATAACTTAGGACCCGAATCAAAAGGTTTCTGTGAAAATAGTTATTTAAAAGGTCTTTCACCTCAAGTATATATATATATTATTATGTTTATGTTTATGTTTATGTTTATTTTTATTTTATTATTAATATATTATTGTTTGTTATACTGAATATTCATCTATATATATATATATATATATATATAGGAGTTTTATTTCCATGCTATGGCTGGTCGTGAAGGTATTATTGATACTGCTGTAAAGACTGCTGAAACTGGTTATATTCAACGTCGTTTAATTAAGGCCATGGAAGATATTATGGTCTATTATGATGGTACCGTACGTAATACACGTGGACAAGTGGTCGAATTCTTGTACGGAGAAGATGGTATGGATGGCCGTTGGATCGAAACACAATTCATTAATTTAATGACGTATATATATTTATTATTATTATATATATTTATTATTTTATATTATTCTACTTATTATATATATATATATATAATATATAATTATCTTATTTAATATGATTTATATATCTATATATATATATTTATAGAATGAATAGAAAAGCTGTTGATAAGAAATATTTATGGGATTTTACAGATATTAATATAGGTAGAGATGAATATAATATCGATTTATATTACTTAGATCCATGTATATATATATATATTTATATAATTTGTTATTCATATGTTAAACAATATATTATTGTGATTCATTATATAAATTCTAATTATGAATACTATACTATAACTCTATATAGCTATAATAGAATATATACGAAGTGATCCAGATAGTCAGTTAACCTTAACTGAAGAATATAAGCAGATATTAAGTGATCAAGCATTATTAGTAGATATTATGAAAGTACGAGAAGGTAATGAGAGTAGTGCTTCTATTCCTCTTCCTGTTAATATAGAACGTGTATTATGGAATGTCAGTGTATCTAGAAATATTGATCCTAATGGTATAAGTGATATATCGCCTGTATATGTAGTTAAGAAGGTTAGAGAATTAATTGATCGTATATGTGTAGGTAGTCAAAGAATAGGTACAGAAGAATCCCAAAAGAATGCTAAATTATTATTTTCTATTTTATTACATTCTAAATTAGCATCAAAGATTATTATTAAAGATTATCGTTTTACTCAAGAAGCATTTGATATTGTTATTAATGAAATCTATACACGTTATATGAAAAGTCAAGTATATCCTGGAGATGTTTGTGGTATTATTGCTGCACAATCTATTGGTGAACCTGCTACTCAAATGACTCTAAATACATTCCATTTTGCGGGTGTCTCTGCTAAGAATGTCACCTTAGGTATATATAGATTTATTATTTTAATGATTTTTTTATTTATTATTATTCTATTTATATTTATGTTTATATTTATATAGTATTTTTTTTATATTTATTATTATATTTATTATTTTTATATTTATTATTATTATTATTATTATTATGACTATAGGTATTCCCCGTTTAAAGGAGTTGATTAATGTTGCTGCTACTATAAAGACTCCTTCTATGACTGTGTATTTAAAGCCAGAATATAGAGCAAGCAGAGAACGAGCAGTAGAACTTCAGAATCTTATGGAAACTACGCTATTAAAAGATATTATTAAACAAGCTAGCATTTATTATGATCCTGATCCACAGAATACATGTATTGAAGCAGATCAACGTATGTGTGAAGATTACTGGGAAACTGCTTCGAAATTAGAAAGAGATACAAATATCTTATCCCCCTGGGTACTTCGATTAGAATTCGATAAGGATACAATGGCTGGTTTTAGTGTGAATATATCGGATATATTAAGAGCCTTAAAAGATACCATGGGTGATGATATATATTTAGTATCAGGTGTCGATAACTATGAACCTAAAGTTATACATTTACGTACTAAGAAACATGATGAGTATATATATATATAATAATTATTATATATATATATATTATATATATATTTATTTATTTTATTTATTTATTTATTTTTTTATTTATTGTATAAATTATATGTATATAATATCTCGTTAATATAAATAAATGTATATATTTCTATATATATAGTGATAATATGGAAGAAGATGATTCTGTAGATTCTGCTCCTGATGTATTCTTACGTCAACTTCTGGATAGTATATTAGAAACAGTTAAAATTAAAGGTATTGATCGTATTACGTCTATTTTATCTGCTGAAAATGATCTTATTGTGTGGAATGAACAAAATGGATTTGAAAAGACAAAGTATATTATATATGTAATCATAAAAATTACATTCATATTTATATATATATTATAAAATCTTATTTATATAAGAATATATATATATACATATTATGAGTCTAATATATAATATATCTACATATATATATATATAGAGAATGGGTATTAATTACTGAAGGTTCTAATTTCCGAGATGTAATGGTATTACCCTTAGTAGATCATACTCGTCTATATACAAACGATATAACAGAAATTTATCGTATATTTGGTATAGAAGCCACAAGACGTGCTTTAATGAAAGAAGTTCGTTCTGTTATTTCATTTGATAATTCCTATGTAAATTATCGTCATTTGGCACTTCTAGTAGATGTTATGACATATAAGGGAAGATTAATTCCTATCACACGACATGGTATTAATAGAGTTGATTCAGGACCGTTACAAAGAGCCAGTTTCGAAGAAACGCTTGAAATCTTAATGGATGCTGCTGCTTTTGCTGAAACAGATTATATGAAGGGTGTATCTGAAAATATCATGTTAGGACAATTTATTCCCACGGGAACTGGAGCTTTTGATGTATTTATTGATACTGAGAAATTAAATGAAGCCGCTGATATTAATATTAAAGAAGACAAAGGAATGGTCTTTGATATTATGGTATATATTATATTTATTATATTTATTATATTTATTATTATTATATTTATTATTATTATATTTGTTATTATTATATTTGTTATTATTATGTTTATTATTATTATTATTATATAATATTTATTATATTATATTATATTTATTATATTATATTTATTATATTATATTTATTATATTATATTTATTATATTATATTTATTATTCTTATCTACTTCATATTCTATATAGCCTTCTCCTACAGTTGATTCGGGTATGTCTGATTCTCCATTTATTGAGACTGATGATATGGATCATAGTGAATTCTCTCCAGATATGAATTATCCTTCTCCTACTTATGGTCAACAGAATATGACTCTTTCTCCTACTGCTAATAGTGATTATTCAACTTCGGAATCACCTTCCTCTCCTGCTTATTCTCCTACTTCTCCTGCTTTTACTCCTACTTCTCCTACTTATAGTCCTACCTCACCTACTTATAGTCCTACTTCTCCTTCTTATTCACCTACTTCACCTGCTTATTCTCCGACTTCACCTAATTATGCTAGTGGCTCTCCCGATTATTCTCCTACTTCTCCTGCTTATGGTCCTACTTCACCCGCTTATTCTCCTACATCTCCTGCTTATTCTCCTACATCTCCTGCTTATAGTCCTACTTCACCCGCCTATAGTCCTACTTCTCCTGCTTATTCTCCTACTTCTCCTGCTTATAATACTTCATCTCCTGCTTATAGTCCTACTTCACCCGCTTATAATACTTCCTCTCCTGCTTATTCTCCTACTTCTCCTAATTATGGTAGTAGTTCTCCTACTTCTCCTGTTTATTCTCCTACTTCTCCTGTTTATTCTCCTACTTCTCCTAGTTATTCTAATGGATCACCTACTTCTCCTGCTTATAGTCCTACTTCACCTAATTATTCAAGTGGTCTTGGTACTTCACCTACTTATAGTCCAACTTCGCCTAATTATTCTTATTCTCTAGCTTCAAATGAATCAAAAGACATAAAATCTGAAGATACCTATTCACCTACTACGAAACAATAAGTCAAGAATAATAATATATATATATATCTTTAAATATCATTATTTTATATACAAATCTATTTTAATCTAGACTTTAAAATTATATATGCTCATTTTTCTAATGTTCATTCTTTTTTAACAATTGATATTGGTTTTGTTTTTTTGCATATAATATAATATTGAATATTATATTGAAAAATATAGTTATATGAGTGAAACCAAACAAATATAAACTTATAAAAAATCATCCAAAATATTACGAACTACAACAACAATAACAAAAGATAGAATGCAGAAATTACTTAGAAAGTTGCTTAAGACCTTCAGTAGAAGCAATAATGACCTATAAAATATGAATGTATAGAGTTATAAGTATAGTAATCAGATAATATATAGATATATACATGTTATAAAATGTATAATAATAAATAATAAATAGAATAAATATAAGAAAATAATAATAAATAGAATAAACATAAGAAAATAATAATAAATAATAAATAATAAATAAATATTAAAAATAAATAAATAAATAGAATAAATATAATAAAAATTTATAAAATGATAATAATAATAAAAATAATAATATATACATTTGTAGCCATATTACAGAAAAGACCATGTTCTAAGACACCTACAACAGATTTAATGCTTTTACCCATAGAAACAGGATCTTCAATACCATTAGGGTATTCACAATCTAAAATATAATTCTGATTATCAGTCTTTAAACTAGATAAAAAAAATACTTATATAATGAATTATTATTTATATTGTTATGAATATATTTCTTATTATTATATAATATATATATAATATATATTTCAAAAAGAATTATGCTCTATAACAATAACTATATATATATATACGGTTCATCAGAATTCTTCATCATTCTTAAATGAGGAATACAGCCAAGAGTTTCAAGTCTCTTTGATGTATTCTTCCATCCAAAAGGAGCAACTTCTACGGGAATCCATTCTTTAGAAGCAATTTTCTTAACCATTTTAGTTTGATCGACAATAATAATGAGTTTTTTAGCTAAAATTTCAACACTCTTTTCACGGAATAAAGCAGCTCCTTTTCCTTTAGTAAGTTGAAGGTCATTAGTAACTTCATCAGCACCATCAATGGCAACATCAACATAGCTAATCTCATTTAAAGTAGTCATAGGGATGTCAAGACTACGAGCCTATAGTGAATTATTTAAGTAAAAGGCAGATATATTAATTGGAATCATAATATATTGTAGAATTAAAAAACAGTATATATATTATTATTGTTCTTTAAATTATAATTTTTATGTATTATATATTAATATATCATAATTTATGAATATATAGAGTCGACAATTCTTTAAGCAATATATATAATATATAAAAATATTAACTTGATAACTTATAAACAAAGAGAAATAACATAAAAAAAAAACATACTTGAGTCTCTGTAGCTTCAGAAGTAGAAACACAAATAATATCCTTCAATTTTCCTTCTCTTAATAATCTTCCAACTTCCTCAACAGCATAAAAAGCAGTAGAACCAGTACCTAAACCAACAATCATACCACTTTTGATAAAAGTGACAGCTTCACAAGCAGCAGACTTTTTAAGTTGATTGATAAGAGCAGAACTCATATTTTAACTGAGAGATATGTATAATTCTCTATAAAAGAAAAATCAGGTTACTCAAATGAAATGAAAACCAATTATTTTTCCCTAAAAAATAAAATCACGAATATTCAATTGTATTTGATTCTCTTTTGTTTTCTAATCATGGAGATTCTTTCTTTTCATCGATGACATCATTCTTTTTATAGATTCAATCATATCTTTTTTTATGAATGTGTATCATTTAACTAGTTGAATGTCATGACAATAGAATGAGATATATAATTTTTAAATACATATACTCATTCTTAATATTAATATTTATTCTTATGAATAATAATAATATATTAAATGAATTTTTAATAAATAATTAAGGTTGGTTAATAGGTAGTTAGATTGATGAATAATTAAAAACAAATTAATAAAATGTAATGAAATGAGATAACGATGACATGCAATATAATATATATTTCAAATAAAGAAAATATAGTAAATATATAAATATGAAAAATTCATAATAGAAAGAATTTATAATGTACAAATCAATGAATAAAAGCAAGTAAATAATAAAATTATTCAATTACTCGTTCTACATTAATAAGAGAATGGCCATGAATACCATGTAAATCAAGAGTATCCATATCATGTTTTACAGGAACGCCATTAATACTAATGACCTGTTCATTTGTAGGAATTTTTGTTTGAATTTCAATTTTTTTCTTTAATTTGGCTATAGTCTCTTGAGGGTCAAATGGAATGTCTAATCTTTCATTTCCTGGACATAAAATAACTAATTGACAATAACGTACAAGTTTCTGGATTAAACGAAGAATACCACCAGGAGGTATATGAAGTTCTTGAAGTGTTTTTTCAGGTTCATTTATTGGCATACCATCAAAAACTGCTCGTAAATCGAAGTTTTCAATATTTGTATTATGTTTCCATGTATCAATAATATACTTTACAGAAAGACTAGGATTATAAGGAACAAAAGTTGGTTCCTGTTGTTCATAAATTATAAATAAACGATTATCTTCTGTATTATTCATGGAAAAAGAAATAACAGCTCCATCAACAAGATTATAATTTGCTAATTTTTGACCTAACTTCATATCCTTTCCATTATATGATAATACTGTTTCAGTATTTACAGATTCAAATTGAACTTCTAAAGTAGCTAAAAGTGCATCAACATAATCATCAGGTTCAAACTCAAAGTCAATGAATGTAGAACGACCCATATTATCTTTTGCAATAAATTTCATTTTATATTATTTATATTGTATTAATTGATTATGATATAAAAATATAAATTTGGTATGTTTATAACACTGATGAATAGAATCTAGTAGAAATAAATAAAACAAAAAAAACTCAATCTGGTTCAAAATTATTACTATCTTATTGGTCAATGGAAAAGTGGTGCGAGATTCTATCGAGATTTTATATAAATAAATTACATTATTTACGTTCTCGACAGCTAGTTTGAGATAATCATTGTTTATTGCCAGTTTTGAATTTTGAAAGGCGAAAATGTAATTATTATTTTTTTCATTGTAAATCGATATGTCTCATCGTAAGTTTGAAAGTAAGTTGATATTTATGATTTATAAGGATAGATTCTTAAAGCTAGAATAGAAAAGACTTATTTTTCCCAATTTTATAAAGCCCCGTCACGGTAATCTTGGTTTCGCTCCTCGTAAGCGATGTGCTCACCACCGTGGTCACGTTAGAAGTTTCCCTAAGGATAACATCGAAGCTCAACCTCATCTTACTGCCTTTATGGGTTACAAGGCTGGTATGACCCACATTCTCCGTACTGTTGATCGTGCTGGTTGTAAGAGTCACAAGCAAGAAGTTGTTGAAGCCGTCACTGTCGTCGAATGTCCTCCTATGGTCGTTGTCGGTATTGTTGGTTACATTGAAACTCCTCGTGGTCTCCGTACTCTTTCTACTGTTTGGGCTGAACATCTTTCCAATGAAGTCAAGCGTAGATTCTATAAGAATTGGTGTGCTTCTAAGCAGAAGGCTTTCACTAAGTATGCTAAGGCTTTAGCTACTGAAGAAGGTAAGCAAAGTATGGCTGCTAAGCTTGATAGAATGATTCATTATTGTTCTGTCATTCGTGTTATTGCTCATACTCAACTTAGTAAGCTTTCTCTTCGTCAAAAGAAGGCTCATATTATGGAAATCCAAGTTAATGGTGGTTCTATTGAAGCTAAGGTTAACTATGCTAAGGATCTTCTTGAAAAGGAAGTTAAGGTTTCTGAAATCTTTGAACAAGATGAAATGATCGATGTTATTGCCGTTACTAAGGGTCATGGTACTACTGGTGTCACTAAGAGATTTGGTACTAAGAGACTTCCTCGTAAGACTCATAGAGGTCTTCGTAAGGTCGCTTGTATTGGACCTTGGCATCCTAGCCGTGTTAACAGATCTGTTGCTCGTACTGGTCAATATGGTTATTTCCATAGAACTGAAATTAACAAGAAGATTTATCGTATTGCTAATGGTTCTGATAAGACTAGTGCTTCCACTGAATCTGATTTAACCGAAAAGGCTATTACTCCCATGGGTGGTTTCCCTCATTATGGTGTTGTCAAGAACGATTTCGTCATGATCAAGGGTTGTTGTCCTGGTACTAAGAAGCGAGTCATTACTCTTCGTAAATCTCTTATTCCTCATACTAAGAGAGCTCACCTTGAAAAGATCACTCTTTCTTTCATCGATACCTCCTCCAAATTCGGTCACGGTCGTTTCCAAACCTCCGTCGAAAAGGCTGCCTTCTATGGTGTCAAGAAGAACTAAACTATATAATTTTTCTATTATATTGTTTTTACAAGATAACTTGCTTAGACATATTGAAAAGTTATTGTTTTGTTGTGATTTTTTTTTAAAGTATTTGTTTTTAATATATTTATAATTTGACAAAACAAATTATGGAAATAAAATATGTAAACATTTTTTTTTTAAATTTATAAACTATCTGTTATCCATGTAAAAACAGGAACTAATGTATTTCGTTTTATTACCGATGTTTTAAATACACGTAAAGGTCTGTACATATTGTTTATTGAATGAATATTTAATTGACTTAATACATCCTCAGGTGAAGGAGTATTCTAATATATATATAATTATTATATTTTTATATAATAATATAAATATATAATAATAATAATAATAATAATAACATACATCACGGTCAATTTTATTCAAACAAATAGCAATAGGAATTGTGAGAAAAAGATCATTTTGAAATAAATAATCGAGTTCCTAAATATATATAAATATATATACTAATCCTATATAATGAAGAAGAATACTTCTCGAGCTTCTGCAAATCGTAAAGGATTACTGACATCAACAACATAAATAACTATATATATATATATATAATTATTCAACTATCATAATAAAATATATTCTAATATCTATATACTAGCATCACAATCATTTAAGTATGACACCATGCGTTTAAATGGCTAAATATAACTGAGTAACTTAATAAATAAAAATAATTACCTCTCTACTAGATAAATCAAATGTGTTTAATTCAATTCCATTATATACAAATGTAGATTCTAATATCCTCTAGAATAAAATTCAGTTCAATTGTCTATATTGCCAATATATAAATAACATACGAGTGTCGGAATCGTCTGTATCAACTGATTATACATAATCATGTGAATTATTGACGTTTTTCCACTATTATCCAAACCTATTATTTTATAGATCATCTTTACATATAATAACTTGTCTTACCACAAACAACTAACTTTGCTTTCTTTTGATACATGCCAAGAAGTTGCAAAAAATAATTAAATCCATTAACAACAGCATTTCCAATATTAACAAAGATAGAATCTATCATTCTTGAATAAAATAAACAAATATCAATGGTATAAAACTTAAAAACGTAAATTCGTTTTCAGATCATTTCAGCTATCCTTAATTTTATTTTGTTTTCTCTATGAATTACTTAAAATATGAACATCAAATTGTCATAAATTAGATGAGAAGAAGTATAACTTAGCTTGTATACAAAAACTTTAAGTATGTTACTATGGTTGATTAGTTATTTTTTATAATCAGCATTATTTTAGTTAAAAGTAATCAATAGAAAAAATTGGAATTGGCGTAGACTGTAAAATTAAATAGAAATAGCTATTTTTTCATGTTTATAGTGTATTATTTAGAATACTGTTAAGAAGAAACTATTTAAGAATAATTGTTTAAATGAAGGCTATATTAAAGGCTTCAGAAATTGCATTCTTTTATTCCATTTCAAAAAAGCAAATGAATTTAATTCAAATAAAAGAAAGGGAAAAATGATTAAATGATGAAAACGAATGCATCAATATGTTGTGTATCTATTAAAGTAACATTTTCTGGCCTATATCTTACAA
Source organism: Blastocystis sp. Blastoise (assembly GCA_039096225.1). Classification (NCBI taxonomy): domain Eukaryota; class Bigyra; order Opalinata; family Blastocystidae; genus Blastocystis; species Blastocystis sp. Blastoise. The sequence goes on from JBBPEB010000009.1 coordinate 1,635,054, forward strand.
TCATAATTAAAATATTAAAAATGAAATTCACTTTTTGTTTAATGATAAGAGATTGAATTATTTTTCTATTTTAAATGTAGACAACAATTACATGCAATTTGATATTCCATATTAATAAAAATGACAATAAAATAAGTAAAGAGACGTGTGTAAACAATAAAAATGATGTAATTTGTTCAAGATTTGTAATTCCAATCAGAATATGGATGAATGATGAAGTATCCAATAAAACAGGCGATGGAATGTGTTTGATTGGTTGTTATAATTGCATCATCTTTTCTCCAATTCTTTTTCTTCTCTACGTCTTGGCTCCTGATAAAGAACGTCTTTCTTTTGTTTATGATTCATTTACACTCATTTCAATTCATTATTTGATTTTAATAATTTATAGAATTATGAAAATGATTGCTGAACTTATTGATCAATATTTCTGTGGCTGGTAAGTAATATATTTATGTTTTGAGTTAATTATCATGTATTCTCTAGTGCCATTAACATTTTTAAAGTTGTTGGATGCATTTTAACTATTAAGTTCATCATTTATATTATTCAATGTATGTAGTCTATAGTTTTTTTTAATGATTCATATTTTAGCTATCCTTTTCCATGTTTTACCTGGTAAAGATTTAAAGAGAGCTTATGGTGATTGGGCTGTAGTTACTGGATCAACTGATGGTATTGGTTTAGGTAAGTCTTTAAATTCTAATTAGAATGGTCTATATATTTTATTTTTCATTAGGTTATGCCAAACGTCTAGCCAAGAGAGGATTAAATATTGTTTTAGTTGGTCGTTCTGAAGAAAAACTCGCTTCTTGCTCTCAAGAAATTATTGATAAATATCATGTATATATATATATATAGATACTATATACTATAAAAATATTTATGTTTATATATATATAGGTAGAAGTCAAGACAATTTGTGCTGATATGAGCGGTGATTATGAAGAATTAAAAGAACAATTTGAAAAAGAACTCTCTTCTTTCCCTACTGCTATTTTAGTTAATAATGTTGGTATATCCTATGATCACGCTATGTATCTCACAGAATTACCTGAAGACCGTTATCAAATGTTAATTAAATTAAACGTTGAAATGACTACACTTATCACAAGAATTGTTCTTCCTGGAATGGTATATATATTATTATGTTTATTATATATATATATTATGTTTATTATATATATATATTATGTTTATTATGTATATATATATACATATATTTATAGATTGAAAGACATCGTGGTGCTATTATAAATGTTAGTTCTGCTGCTGGATACTTATATATAGGTGATCCTTTATATACTATTTATTCTGCAACTAAGGCTTATGTTGATTTCTTCTCTCGTTCTCTTTCTCTTGAAGTAAAATCAAAAGGAATTGATGTTCAATGTCATATTCCTTATTTTGTCCCCTCCAAATTATCTAAAATCAGAAACTCTTCTCTGTTTTGTCCCAGCGCTAACACATTTGCTGAAGCTGCTGTTAATAAAATTGGTATTCATCTATTATTATTATTACATTATAAATATACTTAATATTCAAACTCTATATATATATCTATATAGGTAAAAATGCTATTACAGTTGTTCCTTATTGGTGTCATGCTCTTCAAAACTGGATTTTCAATTCAATTCCTACTCCTCTTCTTAATATGGTATATATATGAATAGTTCATCTATTTTTTATATTAATATATATAATATTTATTATACATCAATATATATATATAGATTATTTTAAGCCATCATAAAAGTATCAGAACAAGAGCTTTAAAGAAAAAGCAAATGAAAAGAGATTAAAACTAAATAAATGTGTTTTATGTTTATTATTAATTTAAAATATCGTACCTCTATATATAAATACTAAATAGCTTTTGAATTTAAAAAAAAATAGTTTGTTTTATTTTTTTCAAACGGATTAAAAAACATTAGTAAATGAATTATAAGTAACGAAACAAATCAATATGATATTATAAAATCAAGTAATTACATAAGGATTACTCATAAACGAAAAGAATTACAATATAAAATTGTCTATTACACTTCCAATTATTGGATAATAAAAGCATTGAATTATATGGTAATAAAATCCTATGAAAAGAAATAGATGTGAAATACATAAGAAATAAAGAAGGATAACAATAAAAGAAACGATTCAAAAAAAAAAAGAGAGCAAAAAAACATAAAAAATAGTAACAGATAGAATTAAAAAAAAAGAAAGAAAATAATGGTATAGTTTTATTATATAGACATATTAATTGAATACTAATACAGCAATAAATAAATTTTATTTAAAAATATACAAGTATAAATAATTACAAAAGAATTATAACAAATAAACGTTTATAGATAAAAAAACAACGAATTATTTTCTCAAATTGTTCCAAACTAAGTCTTATCTATTAAATATATATAAATATCTCTCTATTATTTTTGTATCTTAATTTACTGATGAATTTGAGCGACGGCCTTTTTGGCGGCATCATCAAGATCATCGGCGGGAATAACCTTTAATCCACTATCCTTAATAATCTTCTTACCAATAGCAACATTAGTACCTTCTAATCTGACAACAAGAGGGATAGAAAGATTGGTTTCCTTAACAGCATCAACAATACCTTGAGCGACAACATCACAACGGACAATACCACCGAAAATATTAACTAAAATAGCCTTGACGTGTTTATCAGCACGAAGAATATTAATAGCAGAAATAATTTATGTATATAGGTTATATATAAAGTGTATATAGAAAAGATGATTCATATATAAATAATAATAATAATAATAATAATAATAATAAATATGATAATATATATATTTGATTCTTGTTAGCAGCACCACCGACATCAAGGAAGTTAGCGGGATTACCTCCATTAAGTTTAATGATATCCATGGTAGCCATAGCAAGACCAGCACCGTTGACCATACAACCGATATTACCATCTAAACCAACGTAGTTCACACCAGCTTCAGAAGCAGCGACATCACGAGCATCTTCTTGAGACTATATATATATATAAGATAACTATGTAATCATTTAACTAGATAATATATAAATATAGAAATTTCATTTTAATAATATAAAACATAATAAAACATTATTATAATAATAATACTAATAATATACTTTATCTCTTAAAGCGAAGATATCTTGTTGTCTGAATTTAGCATCTCCATCGAAGTTCAATTTAGCATCAACACAACATATATGTTCTTCGTGATTAGGATTCTCAATAACAGCAAGAGGGTTAATTTCAACCTATATATATATTCATAAAATAAAATAAATAAATAAATATAATAATGATAAATATGAAAATAAAATAATAAATATGATAAATAAAATAGGAAACATAAACATAAATAAACATAATAATAATATAATAATATAATAATGATAAATAAAATAAACATAATAATACATACCATAGTAGAATCAGCACCAACAAATAAATTATATAATTTCTCCATATTTAATGCAGTTTCATCTAAGAGTTTTCCTTCAACGCCAAGGTTCTTAGCGAAGTTCTTTAATTGAACTTTATCGATACCAGTCTTCACATCAATAGGTAACTTGAAAATAGTCTCAGGTTTAGTCTTAGAAACTTCTTCAATATCAACACCACCATTAGGACTATATATATATATATATATATTGTTATTGTTAATAATTAATTTAATTTTAAAAAAACTTAAAATGAATAATAATAATAATAAGAATAATAAGAAGAATATATAAATATATATATACGAAGCAATCATAACGGGTCCACCAATAGCACGATCTAATAAGATGGCGAAATAGAATTCCTTCTTAATAGGAAGAGCACCACAAACTAAGACTTTTTCACATTGAATACCCTTAGCACCAGTTTGCTTAGTAAATAATTTATGACCAAGCATTTGTTCAGATAACTGAGCAACTTCTTTAGGGCTATATATATACATATATATAGAATAGTTATAAACAATTAACAATAAAATAAACAATAAAAAAACACAATAAAATAAACAATAAAAAAACACAATAAAATAAACAATAAAATAAACAATAAAATAAACAATAAAATAAACAATAAAATAAACAACAGTAAAATAATTTAATTTGAAAAATAAATTCTCAATAAAAAAAAATAAAAATATATAAAAAAAATATAAAAATAATAACTTAGGTATTAGCAAGTTTGACACCACCTTGAAGACCAGAGTCAAAATGACCCTTACCACGGCCACCAGCTAAGACTTGAGCTTTAACAACAAATTTAGCCTTAGGGAATTGCTTCCAAATACCAGTAGCTATTTCTTCAGCTCTAGTAGAAGAGAAGGCAACATCACCAGTTTGAGCAGTAGCACCATACTTGGCAATCAGTTCCTTAGATTGATATTCATGGAGATTTAAGAATCTTAAAGAGCCAACAGTCTTAGGAGCAATACGATTGATGGAATTAAGAGCTACAGATTTGCTAAGGAAACGACTAGCAAACATTGGATATGTCTAAAAGAGTATATACAAAAAAAGAATTGTTTTGTAAAAAAAAAAATATTTGTTGCCTTGAAAACAAACACTATTAGGTCCTATGAATGCACCCTAAATTCTTCCTATAAATATCCTAGAAATGGGTCTTTTCTTTACGAATACCATCATATGTTCTTTTTTATAAATAGGGAAAAAGGAGAAACATCATATTGGTTCTTTCGACTTGTTCTTCTTATTCATTATTTGTAGTTATCTTCATTTTCATTTACAAATCAATCTTTTTTTTCATTTAATGACAACCTAGCGTTAAAAATGAAGGATGACTTTTTTTTTATTTTCTTATTTTATACGATTTCTATCATATATTTTAATTTTTTATAATTATATTTGTTTATTACGGTCTTTTGAATATTCATGAATGACACAGCAACTTTATTTCCCCATTCTCCATTCATAACTTTTTCTCTTTATCCTGTAAAAAAGAAGTAAACAGTTATTTTGAGCTCTGAAATTTTTAATGAAGAATCATTTAAATAAAGAAAAGAAAAATATGTAGTTGAATTAGAAATATTATCAATTCATAATCCAATGAACTTGCTTTTATAATATAATTGTGATACTTATGTTTGTGAAACTATTCGTTTGTAGTTTCATAACAAATTAATTACTTGAAATATGAACTTCAGTTCTGAACAACTTTTTTTTATATAACTGGAGTATATAGAAGCTAAATTATATAATAATTTTTGATTTGTAGAAGAGTATTAAACAATATTCTAATCATGGTATTCACAGTTTTTCACATTTATATGTCTTATTCAATTTTTATGTTTAGTAAATTTATGTGGATGTAAAACAATTACGACTCATAATAAAAACATACATAAATGATAATAAAAAAATAGATAATTATCCAGAAATGTATATTTATCAATTGAGTATGTCTACTAGCACATATAGATGTTATTACTTTTGTATTTGAGACACAAAAGAGTAAATGGCATTTCTCAATTTCACAATTAACTCTTTAAAATTATTTGTAAGTTCATAAAAGATCAATAAGAAACCAAAATGTTGACAAATATGATTTTTCTAAAAATTATGGGTAACTCCAAAAACAGTGTTTGGTGTCGAAGAAAAATATAAGGGTTTTTTCTTTCATTTTTTGAAAAACATCTTTAAAATTATTACATTCGTTTACTCGTATATTATATATTCTACGATAATACAGTTGATGTATACTTGTCTTTAGTAAATGTTTTACTCTAAAAACAGAGGTCATTAAAGTGTGTTAAATTAATTTTTATTATAATAACATTGAATATATATTGTTAATTGAAGAAAACAGCAATTAATGAAAGCGAAAAGTTATAAAAATGAATAATAAGAATAAATGATAAAAATGTGATTAATAATTTCTTTACAGCGATTCATTACTTGTGGAATATGAGGTTTCTGTTTCTTGAGTATCTCGTTTGACAAAGAGGAATGTTAATATAGCTCCGATTAAACTTAGTAATGCGCAAATTTGTAGTAACTATGATAAAAAAGTATGTTTAAAATTATTGTAGTAATATTACAAGTATAAAGACTTTATTGTGTAATGTGATAAAAAGCATACTTTGTAAATGCCGTATTGATTGAAGATCATAACAAATCCACCTGACCCTAAAACTGCTCCTACCTTACCAAGTCCTGCAGATAATGCATAGAATGTTGTTCTTACTTGAGAAGGGTATGTTAAAGAGGGAAGAATAATACATGATGTTCCTGGACCATAATTAGTAAAAAAGAAACAAAAGTAAAAACTATATATATATATAATAACGTATATTTAGAGTATCGTATTTAGAAAAAAAATATAAATAATATAAATGAATGATATAAATATGATTATGATGATATATGCATTTTATATGATATTCTTTATTTATAGTATTAAAAAGGTTATAAAACCAATTATAGACGTACTTGTTGATTAATAATATAGAGAAGTTTATAATAAATAATAATAAATAAAAATATTAAATATATACATGATTAAGATCAAGAGAGGATTAAATTTGTGTTCAATGGAGAATTGTGTGAATAGAAACACAAATACATTCATAAGAAATCCCTAGTATATAAGTATATATAATATTGATATTATTATTGTTCATGAAGATAAATAAGTGAATATATATATATATATATATATATATACTTGCAACATAAGACTGTATGGACCTTGTTTTTTAATCAATTTATAGGAGAAGAATTGACCAATTGTTCCAAAAGTTCCCGCGATTATTGTAGAGAAAGCAGCATCTTTCGGTGTTCTTCCTAATTCAAAAACATAAGAAAGAATATGAGGAGCAATAATAGTAGTACCATAAGACTATATATATATATATAGAATGGGAATAAGTATGTATAATAAGTAGATAAGATAAGAGAGAATATATAATATATATATACTACTATATCATATATTAAATAAGTAAAACCAGTTCCAATGAGTAATTTGATATATTTTAATTTGCAAATATTCATTATATACTATATTCATAATAGTATATATATATATATGGATTCATAAAAAAGTGAATAGGAAGTGATATTCATATATATATATATTTAATAATAAAATATTATATATATATTAGAAAAAAAGTTTATAATATAATAGATATGGATAAAAAGTGAATAATAAAAGTTATAGTATATATATATATATATACAACTTTAAGTGAATGTTTGTTTTTATTAATATTATGTAATAAATAAGTAGTTGACTCGTGAAGAGGATGAAAGAAGGAATACAAGGGTGCTATTATAGGCAATACTATAGACGGAGAGGATAGAGGGAAGATTATCGACTCGATAGTTAAGGAAAATATATATATTTAGGATCATGAATACATAAATAAATATATAAATAAATAACATAGATTAATTATTAAGTAATAGATAAAGAAATAACATATAAATAAACATAAAAAAATAAATAGATGATAATATATATATATATACGCATAGCTAGTCTCCATGCATAGGAATAAAGTGTAGTAGTAACACCAGGAAGTGAGAAGAATAGATAAAAACACGAAGGGCCAATTAGCTATAGACATAATAGTTTTAATGAAACTTGTTAATAATATATATAATAAATAATATATATAAATAATATATATATTAAATAATATATATATTAAATATATAAATAATATTTATAATAAAGAATATATATATAATATAAATAATAAAGAATATTATATAATATAAATAATAAGTAATACTATATAATATAAATAATAAGTAATACTATACCCATCCAAAAGATTGTAACAGTCCTAATAAAACTCCGTTCTTCTTCTTTTCATGATGTTTGGATTCTGCGGTGAGAACCATCGTTAGCGGTAACATCCCGCCATTTCCGATGCCTGAAATTATCCGAAAAATGATGAAAACTTGGGGGGTTGTCAGATTCAAACAAGGAAATGCAAATGCACTATATATATATATATATATAATTATGATTATGATTATTTTATAAGGTATACAATAATATACTTATTATAAACAATAGCAATAAGCTTTAAAAAACAAAAATAAAAAAACAATAAATAATAAATAAAATTAATAATTAATAAATATTATCAATAAATAATCAATACATAAATTTAATAATTAATAAATAAAATCAATAATAATTAATACATAAAATCAATAATAATCAATAAATCATCTTATAAATTATATCTCTCTATTACCTTCCTAAAGTACCTATGAAAACAATAACCATACATATTCGAATACCTGTGACACGACCAAAACGATCTCCAATTATGCCAAATAATAATAGACCTATTAGAGAACCAACAAAGATGGAAGAAGATAGCAAAGAACTTATCCACGTTTCTTCAGAATTATATAGAATTTCATGAATTCGAGTAACAATTGGAACGATACTAACGCAATAACCATATAAAAAATTAGATAATTTGCAAATAATCATGTTTTCTTTTGTTTTTTCATCTTGAATCTCTGTATCATCGTTTGTATCAACGAGAACTATATCTTCTTGATCATCATCCAATTCTGTATAAATATTTTCATTTTGTTTTGAAGTAAACATTGATTTTTTAAATGAAATATTAAAGATATCAAAGAGCTAACAGAGTATATATTAATAAAAGAACGTTTTAATAATTATTTATTTGGAAAACAATTTGTATTCCAAAATTTTTTTTTTCTTTCTTTTTTGGAATGAATATTTAGTAAACAGTCGATTTATTTTTGAATGAAGTGTTCACACATGTAAAGTAGCCATTTGTATCATAGAAAGAATGTTTAATATTGATAAAATACTTTTGTAGTGATGTAATTTACAAATAACTAACTAAAACCAATATCAGCATACAGAGAAAATATCTTATTATCATTAGGATAGAAAAAAAAACAAATAAAATCTTGGTAAAGATAAATGACACAAATAATACAATGTGCAACCGAGAAAAAAATATTTACAATAAAAAAAGCATACTGTATTTAGTTCAAATCAAAATAAATTATTGAATAAAGAATAAATCCAATTGAATATGGATAAATAGTTTAGTCTTTTTTAGAATTAGATTTGTTATCATCATCTGAATCTTTAAGATTTTCTTTGAATTTCTTTTCTTCTTTTAATAAAGATGAATTTAGTTGTGCAACAGATTGTACAGCTTTTTTAAAGAATAATTTTGTACGATAAATACCTTCTCCAAGTTTATTTTCAATTTTTTCTTTTGTTTCAGGATCTTTTAGTGTTTCATCTACTTTTTTAATACCTTTTTCACAATAATCACTAGCTACATCAATATATACACCAAAAGCACGTGGTAATCGAACGAAGAATAACGTATGTAAATAATTATAGAATTGAAGACAATACGATTTGATAACAGGAATATAATATTGTTTTGATTCTAACCAATTTTTATATTTATTATAATACGCTTTACTTGATTCTTTTATACCTTCTATATGTATGTTTTTTAATTTATTTTTAAGTACTATAACTTGTTCTTTAAGATCTGCGGATTCAATATGATTCTTCTTAATAACATCTTTATTTTGAATATTTTTTTTTATTTGATTTTTCTTTTCAATCATATTATAATAAGTATCATGTAAAATAATATTTATAGAAGCTAATTTAGTAGAGAAAGATGCTTTCTTTGTTTCTATTTTATCTAAATAACCGCGAATATTCTTAAATGATTGACGAAAATATTCAAAAGGAGCCCCTAATGATGATGCTATATATATATATATAAGAATTTATTTTGTTAAAGAGGATTAAAATATGTACTAATTGTAATAAATAAATAAATAAATAAATAAATAAATAAATAAATAAATAAATAAATAAATAAATAAATAAATAAATAAATAAATAAATAAATAAATAAATAAATAAATAAATAAATAAATAAATAAATAAATAAATAAATAAATAAATAAATAAATAAATAAATAAATAAATAAATAAATAAATAAATAAATAAATAAATAAATAAATAAATAAATAAATAAATAAATAATAAATAAATAAATAAATACAAAGATAATACAATCCACCTGTGATCGATAATAATAAAACCCACCAAAAATCTCGTTTTACTCTATATCGACGTGCATTCGCTTCTAGAGATAGTAATGTATCTCCATCTATACATTTAATGCCTATAGTTGTTGTTCGAGGAGTATAAGTCGAATTTGTTACAAATAATCCACGTTTTATATTTATACCATTCAATCGTAATACTTCCTAACATAACGAAAACATGGTTAACATTATTTATAAAATATAATACACATAATAAAATATATAAATAATACGAAAATGAAAAAATATAGATTATCAACAATACAAGTGAGCAAATACTTTAAATTTTGCAACAAGATCTAATTTAATTGGAGCAGAATAATTCTTACATTCAACATAATGACGAACTGGCCAGCCATAAACGAGATCAAACTCAGAACGATTACCATACTTATCTTTTACAATCTGATTTCGTTTCACTCTCCAATGTCCTCTCCTTTTCAGCAACATATATACACGATCTTCAAATTCTCTTCCTTTCTCATAAGTATTTAAACTAAGATCATCTGCAAAAGATCTAAATAATTTAGAATTCAAAGTAGAGCATTTCTTCATTAATGAAGACGATGCTTTATTTGATAATGATAAGATAGATCTAGAAAACATCCTTGAAACTTTTTGAAGAAAAACAAATATTTTTCTTATTAACGTCATTTATTAGATCGTTTTTATGAAATCTCTACTATATTAGAATTGATTAAAATTTATCGATCCCATGTAGTCTAGCCGGTTAGGATAGCGGGTTTTCACCTCGCCGACCCGGGTTCGAGTCCCGGCATGGGAATATTTTTCTTTTTCGTTCATGTTTTTAAAACAATTTTTTCTTTTTGATACGATGTCATATAATTGAGATATAAAGATGAGAAATATTAGATTTCAATATTGACAATATTTCAGTAATGTAACAAAACAATCATAAGGATAAAAAGACAAAAACTCGAAAAACATTTGAAATTATTTGACGATAGGACATAATGCATAAGATATTGAATACATAAATAAAAATATTCTTAGCAGTAACAAATACTAAAAGAAAAAAATCATTTTAAACATCATAAAAAAGTTGATCTTCATGAATTGCATTTAGTGGATGCTTAATGGGTCTTAAAGGATAAGGTGAAATACATTCTTTTAATTCTTCAATAGAAAACACCATCATTTCTTTTTCGTAAGGATATTTTCCATCAGTTACTAATGTATTATTCTTTGAATCGTTTGGAAGATGTTTCATACAGTAGTATCTCTTTTTGTGTATGATATCAGGTTGATTTAGAGAAGCACAACGTTGAGCTCCTTCATGGACAAAAATAGCTGGACCTACAAAAGGAACACTAATTCTATACGCACGACCAATTGAATTATAACCGTTTTTGTCGTAATTAGCTGCACAATAAAAATAAGCATTATTAGCAAATTTAAATTTGATTGTGTGAGAGGCAATAGCATTAGGAAGAACTCTTTTGATTCCATATTGGTCATCACCATAATTCTGTTCATCAAATTGAGCAAGAAGCATATTTCTGAATAGATGAACAGTTCTGTAATTATATCGATATAAGAGAGCATATGTAACACAAACATATTCATCCATTACACGATTAACGCAACTTAAATCAACATCACTTTTACGAAATTCATTCAATATTTTTGTTGCACCTCCTTCAACACACATATAAGCAGAACTATCAATAGATAAGGTATATTTAAATGGAGACATCATTAATAACATTGTTTTCGTGTAGAATTGTTTCATTGGCCCATTTTGAGTCATTCGTTTCCCATTTTGAAGAATAAAATTATCAGGAATTTTTCGTATTTCTAAACGATCAGGAATTCTTTCATCAGGAATAATATTAGTAAAAAGGCAAACGTGAATCTATATGAGTATCAACTTTTATAGAACAATAGAATATAAATGAAAAAATTCTTTAAAAAAATGTGATTATGAATAAAATTAAAAAAGAAGATGAATAGAATAGAATAAGCATAGATTAAAATTAAATTTAAAAATAGATTAACAGAAGATATAACTAGCCTAAATATTATATTAAAAATAGAATAACAAAAATAAAGTACAAAAAAGATTATCTACCCATTAATAGATTGACTTTTATAATTATGAAAAATAAGAGAAATACAGATATATACTAATTAAATAATATATATATATACATCTTTATCTCTTTTAATATATGATTTTGCAATACTAAATGCTTCTTTAAAGTAGTTTCTAGCTGTTTGATTATCTAATGAATATGACATTAGAACAATTCCTTGACCTCTCTTTTTCCTTTGATCGAATGGATGATACACGAAATTACGATCTTCTTGTTGGTAATAATTTGGTTCTTTCTCAACCTAAAGGAAAATGAAAAAATAAAGCAATAAGCAGAATATCAAGACCATAAATATAATTGTTAAAATACATATCTATTGTTTATATACATCTAAACTGATGTCATTAGTCATTTTTGAATCAGCATTTGGCCTAAAAGAATTATATCAAGTATATAAATAAATCACTTATATATATGACTTACAGTATCTCATTTTGGGAAACTATAGAGAAAGGAGATCCGAGTAATTGTTGTTTTATTGATAATTCTCGAAAACAAAACCAAATAAAAATAACATTGAGTACTAATAAAATGTACAAACAACAGTGGTAATGTGTACGACTTGGTCTCATCATTATAATTTTGTATCTAATATATCCATCACATATATACTAATTTATAAATGTATACAATTACTTATTTGTTGTGATATTAGAAATTATAAGGCAAATTATTATTGAAAACTTCTTAATGATAAAAAAACTACGATTTTTTCATCGGTTGACGACAAATTTTGGAAGACTTCTTTTTCCATGAAGACTCTTTTGGGATACAAAATGTTGTAATTATTTTTCTTATGTATTTTTAGACTCTAAAGGTATATAATACAATCTTTTTGGGGTAGGCGAGTTTCTCTGAGTGGAGTCAGGCGGAGCCTGTTTCTCAAATGTGCTAAAAAAATTAACCAATAATAACTGAATTTTTTGTAATAGAGAATTCTATTAGAACAAATAAAAAATAGAGTATTCTCAGATTCTTGTGGAAAAGTTTAGAAAGACAGTGGAAAAAATGATTTTTTCATTATGAAAAAACTGATAAATAATCGTGAAAAATGATAATTCGACTAGTGTTTTATTTTTTTAGAACATGAATGTAAGAATGTCTCTATTTGTTTGAATATTATATATTCTTAAAAATGAATATATATTCTCTTATAATATCGATGACAAATTCAAAGTCTACAATATAGTTCTTCTATTTGTGAATAATAAATTGCTAATCATATTATTTTTTAAGATTACTCTTTTATTTCTACAAATCATACAGATGACAATACTTGATATACTTGATCTAAATGGAAACAATGAAATATAAGGGCTATCTATTCAAAGAAATATCAATGTATTTCTCTTTTTTATGGCATAAAACTTGTTTCGTTGATTACTAAACGAGATATTTATTTTTTGTAGGTATCCAAAAATGAAGTTATGAACTGTTATCTCGGTGAACTTACTCAATTATTCAAATTCTATGTTTCAAATTAAGTTTCACATAAATATTTTAATATCAGTGTAGAGTAATGTTAATAATCAAAATGGATTTTTATGAAGAATAAGAATAACTATAAATTCTTTCCGTTTTCTTTGGTGATTAGAAAAATTGTTAGAATAAGAAATCATATAGTTATTTAGTTAGATATTAAAGTTAATATTATTTATGCATTGTTGACTCAATACTATTTTGGTATTGATATCTATAAATTAGTAAAATAAAGTGTTTTTTATTTTGTATATGTTATGTTGATAAGAATTCATATTTATATGCTTTATTATTAGAAGAAGATGGTATACAAGATAATAGTAATAGAAGAATATAAATGATTATTCATTATAGAATATAAATGATTATTCATTATAGAATATAAATGATTATTCATTATAGAATATAAATGATTATTCATTATAGAATATAAATGATTATTCATTAAAGAATATGATTAAAAAACGATATATTTATATTAGTGTTAATTATCAAATATTCAGTCCTTTTTCATTTCATTTTTTTTCTATGTATAGATTTTTGAAATAAAGAAATAGTTCATTTTGATAGTTTAAATCTGTTTTGAGTATTATATAAAGATATAGATACATAATATTAATATATGTATTAGAAAAATAATTTATTTCTAATATTATTTTGAATAGTTGTTGTATTGAAATGAAAGCAAATAATCAAATGAACTATTAAGAATAACAATAACATACAGTTATTTCCAAAAAGAATGACAAAATTTCATTAGAATAATAATGAATAAAAAATAAAACAAAAGAAATAGAAAATGAAATGAGATGATAGAAATGAAATGAAATAAAAATGACATTGAAATAAATAAAATGAATATGAAATATATCAACTAATAAGAGAGAATATATAGTAATATATATAATCTCTATATATACGAACAATAATAAAAGATGAGATGAATTGACCACTGAAAGAAACAAAAGTATTTATAAGAAATTAAAATAATAATGAAGCAAAATGAAATATATATATATATATATATATATATTAATAACTAGATTGTGATTATTTATTATTATATATATATCTAGATAATAGAAGAATATCTATTCTGAATCGCATTTCAATTGTTGAATATTATTAGATATCGCAGAAACATAATCATTTCTTGTGAAATTGAATTGTGGACAAGCTAGTTATATATAGTTATAGTTATATATAGTTATAGTTATATATAGTTATAATTACATATAGTTATAGTTATAGTAATATATAGTTATAGTGATATATATAGTTATAGTTCTATCAATATATATATACTTATAGATAGACGTGTAAGAAGAGGTGTTGAGAGAGAATTTATGGACTGAAGTAACTGTAGAACATGCTTCGAAAAAGGTATATTAATAACTATAAAGATCATAGATATTAAATTATATTAATAGTCAACAATAATAATACTAATGAATAAAAATTAAATATTGATAGTAACGAATGATTCAGTAAACGTACAGTTTAAATTTAAATTACGAATTTTTGATAAATTCCCGTGGGAAATAGCCTGCTGAATTACAGCAGGGAAACGATTATCAACAGAATGAGCTAGAGAATGAATATAATAATAAATGTAATAATAAATATAATAATAAATATAATAATAAATATAATAAATATAATAAATATATAAATATAATAAATATAATAAATATAATAAATATAATAAATATAATAAATATAATAAATATAATAAATATAATAAATATAATAAATATAATAAATATAATAAATATAATAAATATAATAAATATAATAAATATAATAAACATAATAAACATAATAATAAACATAATAAACATAATAATAATAATAATACTATATACTAGTGATAGAGAGTACTTGTATATTACTGAAAAATCCCTTGTCAAAAAGAATGAGAAGCGAATGAACATTATAAGCTTCTGAGTTCATAACTATATATATAATAATAATAAACATAATAATAAGCATAATAATAATAATATATAAAAGAAACTAAATAACAATAGTTATAAAACAACAGAAATTACTTTATGTATATATACATTTAAGAGATAATTTGATAAGAGAAGAAGGAAGAGAGAGAGATTGAGTTGAAAAAGAGGGCATTGACGCAGTTTGGCGGGACTGAAAGGTGGGAGATGCGACTGTATTTTTAGCGGTTACTAATGGCGACGATGGAGGCATTGGCGATAGGTTGTGAGTGGCATTGACGGTATGGTATATATGACTGTCTAGGGGGGGCGACATACACAGAACCATTGTTTCTTTATATTCCCACATATCAACTATATATATATATATAGGTTAATGGAATAATGGAGAAATAAATGAATATATTATAATAAATATAATAATATAATTAATATAATCATAAACATTATAAAATAATAATAATAGTAAATATAATAATAATAAACATAATAAAATAATTACTAAAATAATAATAATAATCATAAACATAATAATATATACTATTAATAGAAAGTTCTTTAAGTGTTTTAGGACACGAAGAAACGAGAGCTAACAGAATAGCGGCCAGTCCCGCGGGAGAGTTCTTGATGGCTATGAAAAAAAAACATAGGAATAATGACTAAAGTATGTTAAAAATGATATTATACCGTGAATATGTAAAGAAGACAATGTATGTAATATATTTCTGGTTAACAGATTAGCAATAGCATCACATAACGTTAGAGGTAAATCACAAGCTATATATGTAATAATAATAATAATAATAATAATAATAATAATAATAATAATAATAATAATAATATCTCAGATAATAATAATAATAATAATATCTCAGATAATAATAATAATATATATATATATTAATTACATTCAAATCGAAGCTCTTTTAAAAAATCCAATTCACCTTCTTTCAGATTATTTAAGCAATGTGTAAGCACATCTATGCATTCAATATCTTTAAAATCTATATAATATTAAACAATAATATATATATATATATATATATATATATATATATATATATATATATATATATATATATATATATATATATATATATACAGCAGAATTGAATGGATTGAATATGGTTCATATTATGTTTATATATTCCTCTAAACATCTCCTGTATAACCCATATATTCTCTATATAATAATGTTTATAATAATAATAATACTAATACTAATAATAATAATAATATTAATAATAATAATAATAAAGAGAATCATTAATTATATAAAAATAATACAAAAAAAAACACTATATATATATGATACATACTATTGATAGTAATTGACTGAATATTGCTGAAAATATCTGATTTTAAGAATTGTTCCAATTGAGCGATTGATTTCCAATCACATTTATATCCTATATATATATATATATACTTATGGTATATAATAAATAGTTATATACTTGGAAAACATAACGACTTTATTCCTTTTATTCGCGGGGATATGGACATTAAAAGGGATATATAATTAGATCCACGAGATAAATCTATATGTATGTTAATATTATTAATAATAATAATATGAATATTAAGAATAATGCAAAATGATGATAAATAAAATGAATATAATAAATAAATAAATATGCATATATACATACGTGTAAGATCTAGTGTATCTATATATAAATTTGTATTTCGTTTTTGAAGTTCTTGAAGAAATAGAAAACTATTAATATTACAATCTATATAATAGAAATATATTTTAGTATATATTATATATTTTAATATACAATTAAGAAAAATAGTTTGAATATTCATTTTACTGTGCTTCTTAAGCCACGTGACAATTCCTTCCATCGAACATGTATTATATTGATCTTAATAAATAATAAATGATATTATTATAAATTAATATATATTATATAAACATAAAAAAAACTGTTTTAAATATATATAGATACCAACATTAAAAAATAGTGTTGATAACCGTGGGAAATTCTTCATATTTATAAGTGAAAGTGCACTGACTATATATCCTGATGTTTTCTCTGTATTCTCATCGATATCTATATCTATATATATAATATATATATATATAATATAAATATAAATATATCTAGTTATACAAATAGTCATAATATTTATTTTTGTAAATATAGTAATATTCTTATCATTATATATATATATATATATATATATATATATAGATACCTATTTTAATTTGATTAATTTGTTTATGTTCTTCTATTGTTATAAATTCAGTCAGTTCACCTTCAGAGAGAGATTGTAAGAAAACTATATATAGTTTATTCAGAATATATAATGTATGTATTATAAATGAATGTATATATACATGAATTAAAATATATTCGTTTGATATGAGAAAAATGCTGATTTTTATATAAATTAATTATATCGATATTCTTTAATACTTTAGTAAAATCTATATAATAATAATACTTATAAACTAATAATATTTATAATAATAGTATATTTATAATATTTAATAATTACACTATAGAGTATTGTTAGGATATTAAAAAAAAAGAATTGTATATATATACATAGTTGAATTTCTTCAATATAACAATTATTGACATGTGTTAATATGTATTTACAAAACTCATAATTACATCCATCAAATGGAATACTATATACATATATAACTTTATATATATATATACATACAATAATGTAGAAAGATGAGGCTTTTCTAATATATCTATATAATAATAAATAAAATAATAACTATACTAATAATGAATATAAACATAATAATATATAAATAATTCTCTTTAATACTTATATATATACCTTGTTCTAGAGGAGAAGAGAGAGTATGTATATAGAACACTATATCGTGATATATATCATGGAGATCACTTACTATATATAAATATAATTACTAATAACATATTATATAATAATAATAATAATTCAAAATATCATTGAATATAGATATTAAAATAATGATAACAATATTTAAATATAATTATATGAAAAACAAACAAATCAATAATTATATGTATATCTAAAAAAGTAAAACTACAAATATACAATTCGCAACACGCAAAGAAGAAGCAAAAGGAAAAATATCTAATAGTTCAGATGGAATAACCGCGGTTATATCTTCATTATATGTAAATAAATCTACAAAAGTATAAAATATGAGTTATATATATATATATATATATACATAATATTCCAATTACATCAATTTTATATTCATGAATTAATTCTTTATATATTAATAATTTTTTGAGAAATTCTTTTGAAAATAAATCTATATATCATTAAAAGTAAAAATCAAAACATTATATAGTTAAATAAAGATAAATACAAATATATATATAACTATGAATAAAAAAAAACTATATATATACAAAAAAAAATATATATATAAAATTAAGAATATATAAAAATAGATATAATTAAAAGAAAGCTAAAGAGAATCACATATAAATACTATGAAAGATGACTATATAATTAGAAATAGTATTTGAATGATTCAATTGAACAGATGGACATGAATAACTGATATGTAGTATATCTTTATTATATAGAGAAGAATCATAAAACTCTACATTCCATTGTGAACAGAAATGTTGAAAATGATTATGATATTCGTTGATTAATGGTGAACGAAAAGGACACTCACAATTACTAAAAAATACATCTAATGTTTCAATAATTATGGGAATATCTTTTTCATCTATAAATGAAAGATCATTTTGACTATGCTCAAACATATATATCACTTTCTCTAATGCTAAAATTGGTAAATCTGTCGAACATTCTTCTAATTCATTGTTAGACTTCTTCGTTTCATCATAGAGTGTTTTCAATAAGCATTGAGGATGCTGTGATAAGAAAACTACTGATATTCCTAGTGTTTCTTCATTACAAAAATGAAAAAGTACTATGAAAATCAAATATGATTGTGTAATATTATATTATATACTTATCTCTGACATTTTGAATAACTAAATACCTAAATAGAAAGAAAAGTAGTACCTAAATGATGTGAATCATAATAAATATATTAAAAATTTTAATGTACACGTCTTATTTTGCTCAGAATTATTTGAATGACTATTATAAAAGCGTTCCTTCAAAAGATAATTAGACAAAGTGATGATGACGGAATGGGGAAAAGATTTCGCAAGTGGAAAAATTCAGAAAAATCATGAAATTCTTAGACTTCTTATTGTTTTCTCTTCTTTTCTCGGTGTTTTCCTTTGCATTAATGTTTATGATTTATAAAATATTTACATATAAATATTCATAAATCTGTATACATGAAAGAAATGAATCGTCTGAGAAATTCTATCTTTCTTATGATACCAATTTTGAATTCTATTGATAAGATTATCTGCAAACATTATTGTAAAACAATCTCAGATATGAATCATGTTTTGAAATCAATGCTTTCATGAGATTTCCTTTATTTTATTATATGAATAATGACAAATTGTTGCTTAATTTAACGAGAAGAAAGTTTACTTGTGAGAGAAATATATTTTTACTGATAAAATAAATGGAATTCACTTTGAAAAATACTCATAAGAAATAAAAGACGTGTAAAGTTGACAAAATAGTTCGTAAGAAGAGGGTTTCATAACTATAAAAATAATCTTATTAACTATACAGATATTAAAGTATAAATAGAATTGCCTCAATAGCTCAGTTGGTAGAGCACTCGCTTAGTAAGCGAAAGGTCGAGAGTTCGATCCTCCCTTGAGGCTTTGATTTTCAAATTTTTTTGGAAATTATTACATACACTTTTGTAATTATTTGTGTGTTAATTTTTTTTGATTTTGAAACATAATATAAGTTGCTTGTTATAAATAAATACTTTGGATAGTAATGATTTTATTCTAGTAAATTGTATATATAAATTTAAGAAGCATTTCTTCCTTATAATAATATATATATTGATTGAATAAAGCCCTACATAAACATAAGAAGACAACAAAGAAATTATATACTTTATTTAAAAAGAGTGTACGTAAATAATATTAGAGAAGAATCAGAAAAAAAGATACAAAAAAATTTATAAAAAAAATGGAATTATATTTTTATAAACATCTTTTTAGGAGATTAATGATATTTATTGTATATAACAATTAAACTAAGTGTAATCTTAAAGTAGAATAATTAAAAAATAAAATAACGAAAATAAAAATATAAAGAATATATAATATATATTATTATTATAAAAAATATATAAATAATCTTTAAATATAAAAAAAAAATAATAAATATAATAAAACAAAAGTTATCAAATAAATAAATGTAAAAAGAATATATATATATATATATATATATATATATTTAAAAAAGAATAAATAAGTAAATAAATGTATTAAAACTAAAGGAAATGATATAAATAAGTGTATTATTCTATCGATATAGATAAATACCTTGAAAGAGAAAAAGAAGAGGAACTAGAAACATGAATTCTAATAATATATATATATATATATATATATATATATATATATATATATATATATATATATATATAGGTCAAAAGAGCAGCAAAATAAAAAGAATAATATAAGAAAATATATATATATAATATATATATATAGAAAGAAAAATATATATATGTATAAAAGTATAAAACGAATTCTATTTGTAAAAAAAAATAAAATAAATAGTTAAATAACTATTATATTATATAATAAACGTTAAATTCAAATTAAAAAAAAAGAAGAAAGAAAGTAAAAAAATAGATTCATAAAAAAAAAGATAAATATAAAAATATAAATTAAAACAGTTCATAGAAGATTATATATATATATATATATAGTTGAATAGAAAAGAATAGAGAAAGAACAAATATAAGAAATGAATTCTAGATCTTATCTAATTATATAGTATATAACTATATTATAAATAAATAAATAAATATATATATATATTGAGTTCTAGAAAGAATGATAATTGAAATAAGAAAAAAAAGAAGAACTAAAAGAAATATAAAGAAAAATGAAATATATATATATAAGAAATTCAATAGAAATAAAAGAAATAGAGCAATTTATTTGTAGAAGAGAAGAAGAAGAAATAAAAATAAAAATAATTATGAGAGGAAAGAATATTTATTAGTATATATATATAGAATTTGTATAAAGAAAGTTTCCCAACAAAAAAATAAAAAAAAAAGTAGAAGAGAAAAATATATATATAAATATACAAAAAAAATAAAAGTAGATTTTATATTATACAAGATTGAACAATAATAGCTAATAAAATTACTAATAAATATAAAAATATAAATATATAATATATAAAACCAAAATGAGTGTATATCAAAGAATCATAAAAACTATTATTAAAAATAATATAGTTTAATAAATAAATACTAAATCTTAAAAAAAAAAATAGATATATAATTGAAACTTAAAAATAGTTGACATATATAATGTAAAAACAATTAATATTAATATTAATATAATTAAATTAATTAATTAATTAAAAATAAACTGATTAAACTGTTTATAGCTCCAAGAAATAAGAAGAAAAATAATAAATATAATAAATATATAATGAAAAAAACGATAGTTTTTCAAAGATATTAATATATATATAAATACTTAATATATATTAATATATATATAAATAAAAGTTCAACTTAGGAATAAGGAACTCTATATATATATATTATTCATTATACTTCATATAAATATAATGAATAATGATAAAGATTAAAAGAAATTGAATGAATAAATGATATCAAAAAAAAGAATAGAAAGATAAGTATGTAAAATTAAAATAAGAAAAAAAAATAAACATAGAATAATATGAAATATGCAAAAAAAAAATAAAAATTATGATTTATTAAATAATTAATTATTTCCACGGTTGTTGCGTTGAAAAGAAGGAGAAACATAAGGAATAGTGTTTCCTTCATCTTGTCTTCTTGATCGATAATAATCTTTTGTGTTTCGTTCTTTTTCGCGTGGAACTTGGCGGGCATGAGGGCTTTTTGCAAAGGAATACCCATTATTGTTTGTTTGATTATTGGCGGCAAAAGGTGGCGGGGAACGATTTAAAGAGGAATCCAAGGTACCTAAGAGAGATGATAGATTATTATTATTATTATTATTATTATTATTATTATTATTATTAATATTAATATTATTATTATTATTATTATTATTATTATTATTATTATTATTATTATTATTATTATTATTATTATTATTATTATTATTATTATTATTATTATTATTATTATTATTATTATTATTATTATTATTATTATTATTATTATTATTATTACCATTTCTATATTGCTTCATATTATTAGATTCATAATAATGCTGAGGAGACGATGAAAGAGGACCTTGAGTAAAGGAAGAATAACCAGGATTATTAATAGGAGGAATAGGCAACGAATTCTGTTCGAATGGCTCACATGCTTCAGAAGGAAGATTATTAATATAATTGGCTAAAGAGAAAGAATGTGTTCTTTCATGTTTATGCTTTTCTTCTTTATGTATATATAAAGAATCATTATAGAATGGATCAGAGATAGTATCTATGGGAATAGAAGAAGAATATGGAATAGAGCCAGTTTGGATAGAATCACTATAAGCAGGGAACATATAACAATTATTATTATCTTCTTTTTTATTTATATATCTATTTATATTTGTTTTATTATTATTATTATTATTATTATTATTATTATTATTATTATTACAGTATAGAGTAGTATTAGCAGGAGGAGGAGAAGAAGAATTAAGATGATAAGAATAAGAAGGAGAGAGGAATGATTGAGAAATAGATGAAGATGATGAAGAAGCATGATGATATATATGAGAACTATTGACATGATTGGGGGATGGAGAGGGGCTAGAAATACTATTCCCATATACATCCATAGTATTTATAGGGGAAACATTATTATTCTGGTTATACATATTATTATTCTTAGGTTTTCCTTGTTTTAAATGTGAAGAAATGGAAATAGATTTCGATTGATATATAGAAGAAGAAGGAGAAGATGAAGGAGGAGAAGAAGAAGAAAAATCAGTAGGTAAACTTATAGAAGAAGATTTCTCTTTTTCAGCAATTCTTTTGAAATTTATAATAATTGGATTTGTTATTACACGTAAATTATTATTATTATTATTATTATTATTATTATTATTATTATTATTATTTTGTTTAGAGAGAGGTAATCCTGAATACCATGTAGAGAAAGAAGGTAAATATGTATAATTCCTATATATTAATAATAAATATAATA
Source organism: Blastocystis sp. Blastoise (assembly GCA_039096225.1). Classification (NCBI taxonomy): domain Eukaryota; class Bigyra; order Opalinata; family Blastocystidae; genus Blastocystis; species Blastocystis sp. Blastoise. The sequence goes on from JBBPEB010000009.1 coordinate 1,658,979, forward strand.
ATAATAATAATAATAATAATAATAATAATAATAATAATAATAATAATAATAATAATAATAATAATAATAATAATAATAATAATATATACTTGAATAGAATAGCTTGGTCATCCTTTAAAAGATGAGAAATCATGGCTTGTATACATACATTGATATCAAAACCGCGGGGATCTCCCATAAGACTACATATAGTAGATATGAATGTATATATAGATGTGAATATCTCCTTATTCGTATATACATTCTCATAATCAGGATAATCATTATCTAAATAATAATAATAATAATAATAATAATAATAATAATAATAATAATAATAAATATAATATTAAAAAAGTAAAAGTGATACAATTAAAATAGTATATATATATATATATATATATATATACAGGATGGTTCGGTAGTAGTATGAGTGTGTTCCATATAAGCAGAATAAGCAATAGCTTCCATAACCGCGGGGGAAACATCACTAAAATATTTGGAAAAGAACCTATATAATAATAATAGATATAATAATGAATGCTGCTAAAAATGAATATATATATATAGATAATAAATATGATAATAATATATATACATAAGAGCGATAGGAAGAGAAGGAGGTAGATTATTATATATATCTGTATATATAGGAAGAGAAGGAGTAGAGAGAGCAACGGTGGAGCAAGAGATCTTGTGATTGAGAGAAAGACTGTTATAGTTAAAGAATAGTGATATCGCATTAAAACAACTAGATATACAGTATTATTTATATTAGTGTTACTTTAAAAAATAATAACTGTGATATAGTATGTTATATCTATGATAGAAATAATATATATATATGTATATATATATACTTATTTTGAAGTGTATCTGTTTTGATAGTTCCATGTGCATCGCCATAATATATATTCCAGTTAACAAAACAATTGGGCTATATTATTATAATAAAGGCAATAATAATATATATAATATATATATAATAATATATATAATATATACATAATAATAATTGAGAAAGTTTGTCAGAATAGGAGTATATATATTATATAACTCACCTATATATAATATTAATTATATATATCGATTATGTATTAAATATATATATATATATATATACTACATAGTTTTTCATTTTGGATATTTGGTTTATATATATGAATAGACCCTTTTAAAAGAATAAGAAGAGGTAACCGATTTTCAAACTTAATATATCGATCAAATAAAGAATAAGTATCTATATATATTAATAAACATAATAATAATAATAATAAACATAATAATATTGGTGATAATAATAATAATAATAATAATAATAAACATAATAATAAATATAATAATAATAATAATAATAATAATAATAATAATAATAATAATAATAATAATAATAATAATAATAATATATATACTAATATTATCAGCGTAATCTTTAATTCCGTTAATCCACGTGTCTATATCATGAGGGTAATAGTGCGCGTCATAGGGGATATTTAACGGAAATGGTTCAGGTTCTTGAATCGTATAGTGACTACATTGATGTTTCAACTAGAGAATAATAAATAGAATAATAATTTATAGAATAATTAATAAATAGAATTATAATAATAAATAAAATATATAAAATAATAAATAAAATAATAACAAATACATTTTTAGTTAAAGGAGAAATTCTTTCTGAATCACCATTCAGTAAAGAAGCTGAAATATCCTGAATAACTCCTTTTGTTGTTTGTATTAGCATATCCAGTTCTTCCAAAGACTTTGGTACTATATATTAATAATAATAATAATAATAATAATAATAATAATAATAATAATAATAATAATAATAATAATAATAATAATAATAATAATAATAATAATATATACATAATAAATGAGGGTGATCCTCACGATGTTGCATAAAGTGTAATAGTGTTCCAAAAAGAGGGTAATAATTGGGGATCATATGTACGAGAGGAACTCGAGACGTGATGGAATAAATATTGTACGAAAGTGAAGTGTCTAAAGATATAATAATATATATATAATAAAGTATATATATTGCACGATAAAAAGATCAAGAACAGTGATTCATAAAAAAATAAACAAATAATAAACTAATATATAATACTTTCAGGAATGGAGGGTTCAAAAAGATAGGTGAGCTCGTCATAGGGAAGGACTCCTTTGATTGGATAAAACAACATATCTGTGTTATCTGAAAGAAGAATAGCATTATATTCAATACAATAATAAGCCAATTCTCTATATATGAATATAAGGTATATTAGAATAAGAAAAAATAAATATAAATAATAGAATAATAAAAAACAATATAAATAATAGAATAATAAAAAATAAATATAAATAATAGCATAATAAAATACAAAATATAAATAATTGAATAACAAAAAAAAAAACATAATATAATAATAAAAAACTTACTGATTATGATAATCTATGGATTCTAGAATGATTGAATCATAATTATTTTTCTTTAAAACTTTATTAAAACAAGTAGCGAAGGTACGAGGGAGAAAATAATCCATGACTAGAAATAAATGTGTTTATAGATATATAATAATAAAGATAAATATTAATTAGAATATATACTATATTGATATGGTTTATGAGTATCATAATCACCGGTTGAGGTTGTTCTAATACTATGGGTTGGAGAATTATTTTCATAATCTTGTTCACAATTTGTAAAATGAGGGTTTATAATAAAAAATAACTTAGGTTTCAACTTATACTGCTGCAGGTTTTTAAGGAAATGTTCTAATTTGTCATAAACAATACTATTACACACGTCATTATGTAGAGGATCATAAAAAGTATAGATTCTACTTATCAGCGATGAGCAGTCAATCACAATATTCTCTTTATGTAAGGAATTTCTAATGAATAATGACATAAAAGACTAACTATATATTTACGTTTGCTTTATTCCATTTGAAATTTCTTTAATTATAGGTTTTCGCGTTGAATTTCGTTCCATTCAGATACATAGCCACTTAAAAGATATGTTTTTTAATAAAGAAAGACTTTAATTGAGTTTTAAATTGATCTGAAAAAAGATACGCAAAAGTTGGCCAGACTATTTTGCGCAATTAATTTTCACGCTTCATTGGCGATAAAGTCAGACCAGAAAATGATCATTTTTTTCCACTGATAAATTCGAGAATTTCACGATTATTTCTATAGTTTGAACCGAAACAGAATTATTTCTAAAAAAGTTGGTACCAACTAAGAATTTTTCTTAGGATAAGGACAAAAGAATTGATTTATAAAAGAAAAAACGTGTTTTTGTATATATACATTTTATGTAGAGTATGGGAAAAGTCTAAAATTTAGAATAACATCAAAAATAAAAGACTTATTAAAAAAAAGAAATTTAAAAAACCATGAATATTCTTTAAAAAACAGTGAATGTTTAAAACAAAATACTGGGAATGATATTTTTTTCATTATTTGTATATTTTTTATTTTGACTTATTGCTCACATATTTGATGTTATTATGAAATTATAAAAATATTTTTATGTGTTATTTTATAAGTTATGCTTATGTTTACAATTTGTTTCAATATAACAATAAATATAGTTTTTAAGATTTTATTTTTGTTGAGTATTATTCTATTTTGCGATATTTTTAGCATTAACAATGACGGATTCTGTTTTATATGATGCTATTAGACATTATTTCGAAAAATTAATATTTTTGTATTTTACACTTTTTTTTCTTTAATTGAATTGAGAGTATACAATTCGTGCATACTATATCATATCATGTGATAAATAATGTTTTTTAATAGATAGAATCCGATATTTCTGTCTATAATTTACCACATATAAAATGTGTGAAAATTGATCCTATAAAAAGATTTATTACATAAAAACACTTTGTATCTCGTTTATATGATTTATAGATTATTTATGTCTAGTTTTAGGTTGTTATTAGTGTTTCACATCAAATTTAGGTTTTCGTTTTTAATTAAAAATAACTTTTTAGTATTTATAAAGCATCTTTTAATCCAGAAATATTTTTATAATTTCATAATAACATCAAATATGTGAGCAATAAGTCAAAATAAAAAATATACAAATAATGAAAAAAATATCATTCCCAGTATTTTGTTTTAAACATTCACTGTTTTTTAAAGAATATTCATGGTTTTTTAAATTTCTTTTTTTTAATAAGTCTTTTATTTTTGATGTTATTCTAAATTTTAGACTTTTCCCATACTCTACATAAAATGTATATATACAAAAACACGTTTTTTCTTTTATAAATCAATTCTTTTGTCCTTATCCTAAGAAAAATTCTTAGTTGGTACCAACTTTTTTAGAAATAATTCTGTTTCGGTTCAAACTATAGAAATAATCGTGAAATTCTCGAATTTATCAGTGGAAAAAAATGATCATTTTCTGGTCTGACTTTATCGCCAATGAAGCGTGAAAATTAATTGCGCAAAATAGTCTGGCCAACGCAAAAGCCGAGAGCTTCCGCGGTTATTCTGTTTATCTAGCGGCTTCGCCTAGATTGACTGTAGCTTCGTCTTCTTTATCATCTATAAATGAGCCAATCTATGTGAAGATAGAGTCGATACTCATGATACCAAAGGAGTCCCTTTGAAATTTAAAATTCATCATCATATTTACTATAAAATAACTATACTATCTAGTAATGTCAAGTGAAACACAAATATTTTTTTATTATTAAATAGGTTGATAGTTTTACCATCTTGAGGAAAACGAAATAGTATAATCTTCAGGAATCATATGTAAACAAGTTTATCGAGAAAATCACATTTATTATATATTATTTTGAATTGATTGTCTTTCTTTTATAATATAAATGCTATAAGATCAAATCTATGTTTTAATTTAAATGAGAATTAATAAAAATGAAGGAAAGTCAATTTGATTACAGAATACTAAAAAACCCTGATAATATATATATTAATAGGCTATTTGATATAATATGTGACCTTCAACGTTTTCATATTGTTTCTATGATGATTATAAAGAAATTAGATTGACATAATCAAATCATTCATATTTATTGGTCTAGAATAGTTTGGTTAACCTATAGGAACTTGCGTGTATTTATGATATCTAAAAGAATGGATAAAAATATGTATATAATTCATGTTGTTATTTCATATAAATAGTTTTGAGTTAAAAGAATATAATAATCGGAACATAATGGAGTTATTATTGAATTATCATGTTTAGTTTTTTTTTATTTTACTTGTCAAATAGTGATAAGATGTTGATACTATACACGTTCATTTTAGACAGTAGCTTTTAGAATAAAAATAAATAATAATAAAACAAATAAACACAGAAAGAAATATATATTAATGGAAACAATAAAAAAATTTGACTACTGTGTTTTTGTGATTTTATATATATCTCTAAGAACGTTATTATGTGCATTATTTGAATCAATAATCTCAACATTTAGAGGTAAATTCTATAGGATATATTTATAGAAGTATAGATAATAAATGAAATAAACGATATGATGTAAGAATTAAATATATATAATATATATATATATGAATAAAATAATATTGAGAGATAATATACATGTTGTTGAATATAGTTAAGAAGACACATATATCCCCCGCCAACACCAAAATAATAACGTTGACTGGCACAATAGCACGTGACATTCATTGAGGATAAAAGGGGGACTAAGAGGTTTATGAAAAAGGAGACAGTTTCAGGTGAATATAGAGTGTATATAGATGAAGGAATAGTGGTAAGAAGAGGAAAGAGAAGAAATATATATAATGATATATAAGAATAAAATAGAAAGAAGAATAAAAAGATATATCTGAGGCCAAAATATAATCGAATGCAATATGTTCAACAAGTGGGAACACAGTTCCCCATTCTCCTTTTATTAACTTACAACTATAAGAATAGGTTTAATAAAGTGATATACATAATAATGTTAGTATGTTTAATAATAATATTATGGTTAATAATGATAGTATGGTTAATAATAATAATAATAATAGTAATAATAATAATAATAATAATAATAATAATAATAATAATATACTTTGAATATTGATCATGATTACAGTTGACAGCAATAGCAGGTGAAGTAGCATTCAATAAAGTATCTTCATTCAAATCCTATAATATATATTTAATAACAACTATAATAACGGTTATATATTGATGATAATTATGAATACAATTATTATTATTATATATATAAACAAATAATAAATATAACACATTATTACATATACTATAATTATATTATATTATATATATATATACTTGAAAGATGACTTTAGCTCCATGTTGAAGCGCATATATACCCGGTAATCCATGGCCACATCCTAATTCAATCACATTCTTATTGCTGAATGGAATTTCAGACTTATTCAGATAATTCACAAGATCAATAGCACCATGCCAAACTGTATGACCACCTTTATTATTGTATTATTAATATATATATATATATATATATATATATATATATTTGAGAATAAAAGCAAAAACAAAAACAAAAAATAGAATGTAATATTACTCTCTTATAAGATATCAAGAAATATAGTGTACAACATACCTTCATACTTTCCTGGAATAATATCTGTGTTTTTAACACTAATTCCTTCATAGTTCACGTATTTTAATCCACAAATATTCAAAGGTGTTGTTATAGAAGTACTTAAAGCATCAAAATTTGGATTTTGAAGATAAGTAGCCTTCTCAATGTTTTTAAATTCTTTTTTTCGAGATTCATCACTTGATAATTGATCTTGAACTTCTATTTGAGGTTTCTCTGTGTTCTATATAGAAATTAATTGACTAAAAGTATTAATATTATACTGCAAAGAAATTAAATTTGAAGGTAGCATGATTAGAATTAGAGAAATCCATTATAACTACTTAATGTAAGCAAAACAATGTTAACAAATAAGAGATTATTTTCATAATTATGTTTATCGTGACTGAGATATGAAAAAGTGTAATACGAAAAACTGGGCATTCAGACAATTTGTCCGAGTGGTTAAGGAGGTAGACTAGAAATCTACTGGGCTTTGCCCGCGCAGGTTCGAATCCTGCAGTTGTCGAATTTTTGTTTGAATTATTTTTTCTTGTTGATTATTTTAGTGTATTTGAGAATATATGATTTTGTTATACACAGGAGTTAGTAATGAATACATAAAGAGAAGTAAACAAAACGTAAAATTATAGAATCGTTATATATTGAATATTTTATAATTAAAAAGAGGTTATTGGATAAAAGAAAACTTGTAGATTTTCATTATATTGACTTTTGGGGTCATCCAATAACGTTAATATATTTTTAATTTGATTTAAAAGCGTTTTATGATTTGTATCTGGTCCTTGACATATATCTAATCTATATATATATAATAATAATAATATATAGTATTATTATATTTTAGTATTATATATTATTATGTTTATTATTATATAGAATTATTATATACATATTTCTTGCTGTTAAGAAATATTCTTTTGATTTCGTACAATTATTTGTTATACATAGTAACCAACCCATTAAATAATTCTATATATATATATATATATTTATATATATATATGAATATATATGAATATATATATACAATAACAGCTACCGTTGGTTCATTTTGTTTATATACTGATTTAAGTGAAGGATATAACTGATTTCCTACTGTAAGAGCACTCTGATATACTTTAATACTAATATAGAAGAGAAATAATTGAATTCGACATGCTACTATTTCTGAATACTGATCATTATAATAAGTCTATATATAGTATATAATATAGTATATATAAACATAGTATATATAATTCTATTATATTATATATAATATATGTAATAAATTTATTATATATATACACTAAGAGTAGCTATGGTATCTTCGATGACAGAGACCATTTGATGTGCGTCATTCACACTATATATATAGAGGAAATATTATAGAATATATATATAATATATATAATAGTAAATAGTTAATATTATAATAATATGTTAACTATAATAGTCGAGAATATATATATATATATAGAATATATACTTTGTTAAAAATGGAATAATAGTTTGTGTTTTTGTGAGTGAAAGAGAAAGAAGAGAATATTGAAAAGAAGTATAATAAGAACCACATTTCTCACATCTATAATTCACTATATATATATATATATATATATATATATATATATATATATATATATATATATACATATGAGAGAATCATAATAATTTTAGTTATATATATATGTATATACATGGTGGATAATATATATTTTGTATGATAGGAATACATCTAGAATTACATTTCTTATTAATACAACTTGGACGATAATACTCTCTCTCCTCTAATATAGTAGCATTCTATATATTATTATTATATAGGTTATATATATATATACTTGACATTTAGGACATGTACAATCAAAAGAAAATTCTGATCGAAGTATACTATATATATATATATATGAATATATAAATATATGAATATATATATATATATACTTTTTCCTTACAAATGTAGACCTATGAACATCTACATAACTATACTATATAATATGTATAATAATAAGTATAATAAACATAATAATAAGTATAATAAACATAATAATAAGTATAATAATAATAAATATAACAATAATAATATATTAATATGATTTATACAGTAAGTTCTTCTCCTTCTTCTATATTTCGAAGTGTTCTTAAAGTTGCTAAATTCCCGCGGAAAACAAGACAACAGTTTGGATTACAGCTATGATTTACATAAGAAAGAACAGGATATATACCTATATATATATATAAGAAATATATACATTTGTATATATTCTAGATAACGTAATATATATATATATACCAATTCCCGTGAATTTCAGAACATCATTTCGAATATATACTTTTGAACTTTCTATTAATCTCCAACAGTTTATATACATATTATCATTTGTAACTGTAGATACATCTTTCCCGCGGTTTTTTTCGATATAATACTGTTTACATTCGTTGAACATATGTTTAACAGCCTTTATATAGAATAATATATATATATATATGTTTATATATAATTATTATATAAAGAAAATATATATAATATATTTATATATAAACTGATTAAGAAAAATAAAATAATATATAATAGGATAAATGAGTGAATAAATATAAGAAAAAAGAGAAAATATAGAATAAAGATATCTGCAAAATATATGAAAATCTATTAGATAATAAAAACAATTATATATTTACTAAATAAAATAAATAAAATAAACAAAATATAATAAACAAACAAAAAAACTATAATAAGCAAAATAACTATAATAAACAAAAAAAAACTATAATAAATATATATCTACCAAGCAATCATTAATAATTTCGTATTCTTTAGAGACATTATCAAATATATTAATAGTTTTATTCTTATCTGTAATATTCATTTGTTTAACCAAAATCTCCTTATACTCTTCTAAAGATTTATTTTCTTGTAATTGTAATATAGCTAGTGGATTCAATAGAGAATTCCCTAGTTCCTTTATAGAGGATGAATAGGTCTCATTCCCAAGGTTATATTCACGAAATATTGTCGATAATATAGTGTAATTCAATTCTACTGTTGGATTACTTAGTAAATATATTAATCGAAATAATAAACGCTGAAAGGGAGAAATGTACTATGTAAAACAGAATAATAAGTTTTATAAAAATAAAATAAAACTATATATAGATAAAGATTTAAAAAATTACATTCACTCTTGTAAAAGCAATACACTCATTCTGATGGGCTTTCCTATAATGACAAGATTTGCATACGAATCAATAAATAAAAGTATTGAAATATATTTTAGAAAATATATAAAGGACAATTGACGTATAATATAACAATAAAACATGGGATTACTTACCAATCATTATATTGACAGGGTTTATCACAATATTTACAAACTTTACAAATCGAACACTTCTTTAGTTTTGTAGGAAGAAAACAGAAATGGCATATATCTTGAGAATTTTCAACAGGAACTGCTACATATGGAAATACTGATAAAATATTTGTTCCTAAAGAATATAATAGCCTATAAGCAATGTCTAGCAACAAATTACCTGCATTCATTGACTTTCTTGCAATCAATCCATGGTTGTGTATAGAACTTTTGCCTATAGAGAGTCCAATATTGTTTAGCTCTTCCTGATTCTCTAACGAAACTTGTTTTATTACAGGTGTTGAAGCCATGAATAATGTTTTAAAATTTTATAATTTTTTTTTCAAAAAATAGGTTGTTCTTTTTTATCTATTTTTTGTAAATATGAAATCTGTATATATTTTAAAAATAAGGTATAAATATAATTTAGTCTATTTACTATGTCTTCAATAGTTTTGTCTTATATTTATTATGATTTCGTAACTAATTAACAACTTCAGAGGTATTCATCTAGTACTTAGCTACATTATAATGATTTTATTCTCCTCTACATAGTAATTCATGATTAAATAAATAGTACATATTATCTTATTCAAATATTAATTGTGCTTTTCATAAAAAATGTAAGCTTAATTAATTTGTATACAAGTATTTACTATCTAATATGAGGTTGAGTGGTTATTCTTATATGAAAAATTCATTGAAAACTGATTCTTTAGTATTTAAATTATTTTTTATTTTCCAATTTTGAATAATTTTACTATAAATGAATCCAGTAAGATGATTTGAGGATAATCAAGATTATTTGAAATCAGAAAATAGAAAGTAGTGGTACATTTTGAAACCCTTTTTTGTGAAATTCTACTATTTGATTCTTTTAATGAGTTGATAAATTTATGGTTTCATAAAACAAGGCATTGCCATCAAGTGTTAAGAAAAACAATAGAAATAGATTATTCTTTTGTTTCTTTTTTTATTATTCTAATTTCCTTTGTGACCATTAGATATGCTATTATAACAACCAACTGAATAGAAAGGAAAAAAAAATTGGATTTTATTCAATAAAAAAAGCCATACCTTCGTCAAGTCAATAAAAATTAATGGTTTATATAGTTGACATTTTATTTGATACATTTATGTATAATACAAATTTCAATGACCTTTCTATAGAAGCATCCATCAATAATTCCTTTGAGTAGTGTTTCTAAAACATAAATAAGATCTTGACATATGAATGAATAATTCTCAACATCATTTTATTTCATATATATATTCTATCGATGAAAATGTGTTGAAATTACTTAAATCAAGCACCTCGACTTGAGTAATTACCACGAAAAGAATAAGCATTAAGATCTTTAAAATGATTGGCTCTTAAAAAGATTATGCAATTTGATTGGTTGATAGAGAATTGGGATAAACAGAACATTAAAAAATTTCAAATGATCTGAATAATCTTTTATTTGCGACTATTCTCGGAGTTTTGGCTCAATTGAGTTTACTTTTATGATTTTTCATGTGGTTTTTATGTTAAGTGATCATAATGTTTTATATTAGACTTGACTGAAATTGAATCACTATACTTAAGTCAAAAAGAAAAAGAAATATTTTTTAAACTCAATAGATCTTAGAGAGATATTAAAGTATTTTATTAATAGATCTGCAAAAATGCAATTTCAAACTGTTAAATTGAATCCATTTGATATCATTCGTGTTAATTATCATTATGAAGTCACGGGTGGTCTTACTAAAGTTCATCACTCCACATTTCAAGTCAAAATCTTCAGTGATTTAGAGAATATAGAATTTATTCATGGAAAAGAATTGTATGTAGTTTTAGAATAAGTTCATCTTTTTATTATTATAAAATAAAACATAATTATTTTTAAAAATATTATGTATAGTCAGCTTCTTGTTAATGGAAATGAGCAATTGAAGAAGAAGATTACTGTTGAGCCAAGATGGTTTTATTCATTTACAGATAATGGTCTTTCTTGGACTGTGAAAATAGAAAAAGATCCTAAAACAAGTATGTTTTGTTTTTGCTGATTCAATACTGTGTTAACATAAATTAATGATTTATTTTAGTATCATTTTATTAGTTGAATTATTTATATGAAATATAATGATATATATTTTTATAGAATATAAGTATGATTTGTCTATTAATGGGAAAAGTTTTCATGAATATCCTGATGAAGCTACAGCCGAACAAATGAGAAAAGATGTTCCTGAACCTGTTGTTCAAAAAGCAAGACGAAAGTCTAGTTTAGGTATTTTATTATATTATTATATTATTATATTATTATTATATTATTATTATATTATTATATTATTATATTATTATATATTATATTATTATAATAATATAATAATAGTTCACAATAATAGATCATTAAATATATATATCTTAATAACTATATGATAACACATAATCATTTCTATAGTATCTGATAAAGAGAGAAGAGCTTCTGTTCATAAAATAGAAGAATTTGATAATTCTAAAATGGAAGAATTTAAGAGAAAAGTTAGTAAAGACATGACTACAAAAGAAAGAAAGAATAGTATAGAGAAACAATCTTCAAAATCTTCGTTTTCATTGGACAATCCAACAAAAACTAAAACGAGAAAAACTAGAAAAACTAAAGAACAAATTAAAGAAAAGTATGTATATATATTTATATATATTTATATTCATTATTTCTATAGGGTATATATTTGTATATAAATCAATTTATTCTAAGAATCTCCTTAATGTAGATGCCATATATATTTATATTTGCTTTATATATATATAATTTTTTTTAAAAATTTAATTTTTATTCTGATTGACTATTCCCGTGATTATTTAGCCTGAGAAAGAGGTTACTTCTTGGGATGACCTTGGTAATATCAGTTTATCTCCTATTACTCCGGATGATGATGATGATTTTGATAAACTCTTTGAAAACTCGGATTGTATATATATTATTATTATTATTATTATCATTTTTATTATTTTTATTTTTTCTTATTAAATAATTCTGTAAAAAATAATATTATTAATGTATTATAAAATTATTCAAATAAGTATATTCTATATATATATATCTATAGCTGATTCGGATTCAATAGATAGTGACGATTTACCTGATTTATCATCGATTTTAAAAGAAAAACCTATTTCTTCAAATACCCTTCATTCTTCTTCTTCTTCTTCTTCTTCTTCTTCTTCTAGTGATAGTTCTAAAAGTACAAATAAAAACGAAACAGATAATTCTGAAACTATAGAAGAACCTCAACAAGAGAATTCTGAAGAATCACCTAAAGTGAATACTATTCCTAAAGTGAAACCGAAAACTCCTATTGACGAACGATCTGTCGATGATATTCTTCTTTCAAAAACTATTGAGAAATTAGCTTCAAATCCTGAAACAGAACATTTAGTAGCAGTTGCTACTGGTTCTACAAATCCTTTTGAAAATCCTGTTATAGCTAGAGCTGCTAGTCGTCATCGAGTGTCGTCAGATAATCCTTTTGAAGTGAATTCTCCTTCTTCTTTATATAGATCTACTTCTCAAATATCAACTTCTTCTATATCTTCTCCTTCTTCTTCTTCTCTATATAAAACTACATCTCAAATACCTACTTCTTCTTCTACTCTTCCTCCTACTCCTATTCTTACATCTACACCTATGGCTCAACATTATAGAAGAGCTAGTCAACCTTCATTAAACACAAATCCTATGAACCCCAATGCCGTTAATAATCCTTATAACGCATCCCCTAGTCGACCTATGACCTATTCTTCTTCAAATCCTCTTTATTATCGTATATTAATATTTATTTTTTAAATTTTTTATTCTATTATTTATATCTTATTATAATAATAATAATTCTTATTATGAATAATATATATAATTTTTTTATACCTATTTTTATATTTCATCTTCTTCAAAGAAAATATTTTATAAATTAATATATATATATATATATAGCTTCTGCTTCTCCAAGACCCATGGGTGCTTCTTATATTCCTTCTTCTGCTTCTCCAAATCCTATATATTCAAGTACTTCTACTTCTGTTCCTCCTCCTTCTCCTTCTCCTTATGCAAATCCATTACTTAATCCATTTACTGTGTCTCCTTCTATTCATAATACAAATAGTCCATCCAATAGATCACGTGCAGGATCCTCAAATCCATTTGATAGTGTTCCTCTTCGTGTGCCTTCTGCCGAACCAGAACATGCTGAAAAGAAACTTAATAACTGGTGGTAAATTATATATATATAGTGTATATATACATATACATAGTGTATTTATGTATTCATATATTCATATTTTATATTTTACTTTTTCATTATATTATAACCTATTCAATATATATATATATCTTTATTGTTTTTCTTTATATCTTATTATTTTCATATTTTTTTTTTATTTTACACAATTCATTCAGTGTATTTTGTAACATAGTTTTATATTTTCCTACACTATTTCATCTCTATATTATACTATCATTAGAGGACCTTTTTGTAAAAGTATTTTTTATAGTTTTTTTTCTCACATTATTTTTTTTATTTATATTATATATTTTTAATTATATTTATTTCATTTTTAATGGACAAACATTTTGCTTCAGTTTTATTAATATATATGTATATATATATATATTTATTTATTTTGACAATCTTTCTATTGAATATTTCATTTTTGAAATATGTTGATTCTATTTGCATTCTAGATTAACTATTATTTCCTTTTGAATGTATATATTATGCTCATTTTCGTTTTGTTTATTTTATTTTTAAATATAATATTTATTACAATACATATACTTTATATATTCAGTAATTCTATAACTTAAAGAATTAGTTACTCATTAAAAAAATATATTTATTCTGTATTTTTAAAAATATTTTTATGAGAATAGATACTTTATAAAAGGTTTCTTGCTACAATTTTCCTAGACAGTCTAACTAGTAAGGATAGAGGGTTTATGTGGGAATGAGAATATATCCTTTTATTAATAAGATTTATATAAAAAAAAAACAAAATAAAAATAAAAACATAATTAGAAGAACTATCTTGACAGACCATATATATATATGTAGATATATGTGTAATAACAAAAATAAAACAGATCGTTAGAAAACAATTAGAAATAAATAGATCAGTATATGGAATTTTATGAATATATATATAATAGATACTATATATATGTATAATGAATTTACAAAGGTTATTTTGTTTTTACTTTCTCTTCTTAATATAAAGAGGGACATTTGTATCTGCGTCATCATCATCATCACTGTATATATATATATATATATATATGTATATAATATAATAATGAAATAAAGATTTTTTTGAAATTAAAAATATTAAAAATATTAAAAATAAATAAATAAATAGATAAATAAATAAATAAATACCTTGAGAATTCGACAGGAGGAACGGAAGTATCTACTCCAAAGAGAATGCCTCCTGTGGCGTTATTTGCTTCATTCTTAAGCATTTCTGTGCTTTTCTTAAGTTCATCTCTAGTATATTCCATAGTATTCTTAAATAATG
Source organism: Blastocystis sp. Blastoise (assembly GCA_039096225.1). NCBI lineage: Eukaryota > Bigyra > Opalinata > Blastocystidae > Blastocystis > Blastocystis sp. Blastoise. The sequence goes on from JBBPEB010000009.1 coordinate 1,674,428, forward strand.
TTATACTGTCTTTAATTAAATATCCTATAGCAAATAGACATCCGCCTAGAATAATAAGAATAAGAAGAGTAAAGAAGAAACGACGATAGAAGAAGGAGAAATATTGATGATATGCCCATTGTTTAATAGTATCTGTTTCATCATTTAAATAATTAGCAGCACAAGTAGAAAAAGTAGGAACAGCATTATAATATACATAAAGAATATCATAGAGTTTATATATATATTGAATTAATGTAATTAAGTCATCACGAATTTCCTTGGGAATTTGTTCATATAGACTGATATCATCTCCATGAATAAGATGAGATGCAAATGAAGTGATTTCTGTTGTCGAATTCTTTAGAATGCCACTAACAATAGTAACATTAGTAGAAGCTTCTTTATAGAAAGCATCAAAATCGTGAATAAAACTATCTTTAAATATATGATAAGGAAGATTTGTCATAAATGTTTTATCTGTAAGATTATAAATAGTAATATCATAAATACTATCTAATAAAATAGGATATTGATTAAAGAAATCATGTACTGTTTGTTTAGATAATGATTCATAAGGATGAGATTCAATAAATAAAAATAATTCATATAAATGAGCACTTGAACTAGGTATATATTTAAGAAGAGGAGCAAGAGTAGTTTTCTTTAATAAATCACCATATTCAGGTAATTTACTAAGTATTTGTTCATTAGACTTAATAAACATAAAGATTTCTGAAGTTAAATTTTTAATTTCTGAAAGAGGAGGAAAGACAGAAGAACAGTTTTTCACAAGATCTATACCTTCTTCTGAACTAAAAACAACTAAATCTTTATATACACCATTTAAAGGTATATCATCAATAGGTATATGTTGATTATATACTATATCATTAAGAAGAGTAGTAGAATTAATAGATTGTGGATTCACTACTTGTGTTGTAGAAATAAATGGCTTCACGAAAACACTATATGCCGGGAAAACAGCAGCAAATCCGAGAACAGACACGAAAACTACAAATAAAACAATAAATAAAAGTATATAGAAATAGATCATCACTTTATTACACATTCTCTTTCTATAGATATATTAATTCATTTTAAGAAATTATTATTGTTTATATACATGATTATTATTAATATTATTATTATTATTCGTATAAATAGAATAAATATAATAAATATAATAAATATAATAAATAAAATAATATATATACCTCTCTTTAGTAATCATTTTCTTTTGATTAAAATTACGAGGTAACTTTTGACCACAATGAGGGCATAATTTCTTATTAATATCCGTTGAAGTGACAACACCAGTCTAAAAATATGTATAAAATATTGAATACAAGAAAATAAAAATAATATATATATAAGATATAATATATATATAAATATAAAAATAAATATATATATATAAACAAAAAAAAAAATTAAAAATAAATAAAAAAAAAATATAAAAATCAATAAAAATAAAAACAAATTACTGTAGCTTTTTTAGTTACTTCTTGTAACATTGCTTGATAATCTTCTTCTTCATCAAAAACTCTAAATAAATAAAAAGGTAAAAAATGTTATTTATTTCAATAAAAGAAACAAAATTTACTTGACTCCTTTCCAAAGCAACTATAGAAGAAATATTAATATTTATAAATATTGTAAATCAATATAAATATACATATTCTTGACGTAAAGCACGAATAATTAAAGTTAATGTTGACACATAAGAAATTAATGTGAAGATATTATACTTCATTAAGAAATTAATGATTGTCATAAACATCTTTAGAAGATCTTTATTTAAATAGTAATGGATAAAGAAAGCAAAAAGATATACACAGTATTTAATGAAAATGAGAGAAAGTGTCTTTTTTTTAATTACAAAAAAAAATCATATTTGTTTCGAAGAATTCCCCTCAAAAACAATAAATAACCTTGAAAAAGAAATTCTTGATTCAAACCATCCTTTGGGCTAATAGTTCGTTATCTTGATATTTTAATTCGTCTCAACAGTTTAAGTTATCCTATTTTATATGATAATTGAATATGGGTGATACTTCAGACAAATCTATTGTTTATCAGGATCAGATTACTAAAGTGGCGAAGGCTTTACGTAGAGCACAAGCAATATACTTATTATCTGGAGCAGGAATGTCAGCAAATTCTGGATTAAAAACATATAATGACATTGCAAGTATTTTCTTGTTATTTTCTTTATGTATATATTCATTAACTGATCATTAGATGTTCCACAATATACGAAGAATAAAATTGAATATCATGATTTGTGTGATTCTGAGTTAGTATGTATTTTATTATTCCATTATCTATAGTTATTTTGTTATGTTGATTATTTGAGAATCATAACTTGTTTCTATTATTAATCATATATTTGTATAGGAAACAACGAATCCTAAGTTATTTTGGGGTTTTTGGGGTCAATGTGCTGAAAGTTATAAAGAAGCTATTCCTCATCAGGGGTATGATTCTTGACATTATTTATTTCTGTAGAGACTATTTTATATTTATAAATGGCTTTTATATTCATTTATAGTATTAAAAATTATAGTAAATACATTTAAATATTTGTATATATATATAGATATTTGATATTAAAGAAATGGCGTGATGAAATATGTGCTAAAGAGAGTAATCAGGAATTCAAGAAATCTATATTAAAACAATATAAAAAGTTATATAAATTAGACGTTGATGATAAAATCCCTAAAGCAATTCCCACTTGTTTTTTTAGCTATACTTCAAATGTTGATGGATTATTTTTAAAAGCAGGTTTCTCTTCTTCAGAATTACTTGAAATTCACGGGAATTGTCTGAAATTACAGTGTAAAAATGAGGATTGTAATTATATATATGATTATCCTGATGATTTTAATATACAAAATAATGAAGAATTATTAGCAACAAATGTGGGTATATATATAGTTTGTTTTATGATTATATTTTTATGATTTTTATGATTATATGGTTATTAAGATTTTTATGATTATTATTCTATTCTTCTTCTTATTGATATTATACTTTTATTTATTCTATTATTATGTAATACTATATATAATATACTATTCTTTAAAGAGGATCTTCCAAAATGCCCGCTATGTAATACTATTCCCCGCCCTCACGTGATGATGTTTGATGATGAGGATTTTGTTCCTATTCAAGAACAATATGATAATTATGATATTTGGGAAGAAGCTTTAGAAGATGTATATATATAAATAGAGTATTATTAATTATATTATTATTATATTATTATTATTATATTTTTATAATATTTCTTCTTCTTCTTTTTCTTCTTCTTATTATTATTATATATATATAGGTATTATGTAGTAAAGATGATTATAGTTGTGTTATGCTTGAAATTGGATGTGGAATGAAAGTATATATATATATATATATATATATAAATATATATATAGAATTATAATAATAACAAAATATCAATTCATTCTACCTAACAATACTATTCTATATAGGTATTAAGTATAAAATATGAGAGTGAAGCTGTTTTAGGTGATATTTTAACTCATTATATTCCCACGGAAATCACGCGTTCTCTTCCTCAAAGAAGTCCTGAATTTCTTCTTAAAAAAGTTTTATTAGTTCGTATTAATATAGAGAAAGGAAGTTATTTAGATTATTATCAGGAATGGAATGATACTAAAGTAGACTATGATTTTAGATTGAATATTATTGATATTGTAGGTAATGCAGAACAAGTACTATGTGATATTGATAATGAATTATATATACTTAAAGAGCTAGACGGAGATACTCTCTCTGAAATTGAAAATAAACAACAAGAATAATCTGTTATATATATATGTTCTTTTTTATAGTTTTATATCTTGGTGTTCAATTATTCTTGTTGGATTTTATTTCAAATATAAGATGAAAGATACACATTTAAAATAGAAAAACAAATAAACACCACGTGATACTTTTTCAAGTGTATTTGTTTTTTGACTAATTAATGAAAAAAAAAGAATATTTAAGATAACCATTCAAAACATAAAGACTAATAAAAATAATATACACAATATATAAATGAATAAGAATGAAAAAATAAAAGATTATTACATAACAATGACTGTTTTTGACACATTTATCAATAAATAAAATAGTCATTGATGAACTAATCTTTCTATATTTATTTAAATTTGTGAAAAGGTAAATAACAACATCGTTGAGTTGAAAAAAAAATGAAGATATGTTTGAAAATGTCCAAAATTAGCTGGTATTCCTTAAAATTTCTTTGGGAATCCTCGAAAAAATGGAATTGTTTTCTTTATTCATTTTAAATGATTTACTCATCGCATATTATTTAAAAAGGTTTTTATTTGTATTACATATATTTATCGAAACGTATATATAGAATCCTTACTTGTTTAGAATTATTCTCGTTAGTTTTTAATTTTTTTTATCGCTGTTATGCTTGAAGAACAAGATATTTCGATACTATTAGATATTATTCATGTATCAGATTCTTAGTTATACATTATTTTTACATTAGCTCTCTACAACTCCACTTGATGAAGTCTATAATCGTTTTATAACGGTATTTCCAGATTCAAAAATATTTATTTTATCTACATGTCTATCTACGTTGTTACGAGACAATTATCTTACTGAATCAGAGGTATTTGCTTTTCATTTCTTTTTTTTTCATTTTATTTTTAAATATAGAGAATTATTGCCTATTATATTTTATGCAAATTATATCCAGCAGATGAAAATAACATGAATCCTTATATTGATTTGTTTATTATCGACTTAGAAAATGTATTTTTATGAGTAATAAGTTAGTTAGTTTTTTTCATTCTTCATATATATATTTGTGTGCTATTATATATTATTGAATATAGTCACCCAATGTTATTGAAATCGATTTTCTTGAAGATATTATTATTAATAATAATATAGCAAAGGTATATTGTTGTTCCGTTTATGTTTATTATTATTATGTTTAAAGTAGTATAAATTATTATTATCTTTTACTTATTATATATATATAGTATGATTCTATTACTTCATCTCTTCTTCTTTCTCAGTATACGAATCAACAAAATAAACAAATAGTCAGACCGTCAACAGAAACACTTCGTCATTCATTCGATTCATTTTATCCTATTCCTCCAGGTATATATATATGTAATTATTATTATTGTTAATATTATTGTTAATATTATTAATATTATAATGGCTTTAAAATAACATTAAAATAATATACAATTTTATTATGAATATTATAATAAATATTTTTCATTAATTATTTTTTTATTTTTAATATAACTGTATATATAGCATTAAGAGAAAAAGGTGTTTCGAATTCGTTTAATACATATCTTTCTATTACTAATAATACTATATATCAATTTCAAAGACCTACAGATTCATTATCTTCTATTACATTAAGTGGAATAATCACGGGGAATATCATGAATTGGATGGGTATGGAACCTGAATTACCTGATATACAACCGCCTGTTTTTCCTATGAATAAATCACAATTATTTTTCACATGTCCCTCGTTGATCCCTCTTTCATTTGAATGTGTTCCAGATCCCCTCGTGGCACCTGACTTCTCAACGGTAATCACACTATTACAAAACAGTTTAAACCGTATTTTAACAGAAGAAGAAACAAATACTGTATATTTTAATATTATTATTAGTATATTTATAGTTTATTCCATTTTTATTTATTATTATTATCTTATATATAGTTATTATTATTCTTTTATATATACTTATTATTATTATCTTATATATACTTATTATTATTATCTTATATATAGTTATTTACAACTACATATGATATTAAGAATTATATGGATTATATATATACATCGTCATCAGTAACATCGTCATTCACACTTTATTCACAGTCAGTGAACTCACTATGCGCGTCACTCCTTCAAAAACCAATCGTTGAAACTGTATTCTCTCCGCACGTGATGAAATCCCTCATATATTATAATCATAACATAGCAATTTGGTTTTTAAATTATATATTTTCTAACAGTATTCAAACAGATGAGTATAAATAATATTATTGATCTATATTATTATAATTTATTTTTATTTTATTATTTATTTTTATTTTATAATTTATTTTTATTTTATAATTTATTTTTATTTTATAATTTATTTTTATAATTTTTATAATTAAAACCATTGAATATAATATTTACATTTTTTTTTAATCTTTGCCAATATTTAAATATTTCTATAAAATAATATATATATTATATTTCTATAAAATAATATATATATATATATATATATATATATATATATATATATATATATATATATATATATATATATATATATATATATATATATAGTTATTTAGATGCTATTGTGTCTATTCCTATATCAAAAAAAGTGATGGATGTTGTATATAATTTATGCTTAAGATTCAAATTCCCCAAAACATTTTTCAAATTATTTATTTCTAATTGTATTGATTTTGTTAATAAAACAGAAGACAAAAAACAACAAGTATTTTTTATTATTATTTATTATTTTTTTTTATTATTTATTATTGTTTATCATTATATATTTGTTCATTATGGAACTATATATAATCATATATATATATAGAATAAAAATGCTATTTTACTGTCTATCTTTCTTCAATCTTTGATTAAAAATAATATATTTGATTGCAAGGTATATTGATTATTATTATTATATGTGAACTCTATATTTATATATTATTTTATTGAAATATATATATTTTTTTATAGGAATTATCAAATGAAATCTTATCATTCTGTTTCTTCTTTTCGTACCTAAGAGAAGTCCTTCTATTACTTCAACAAATGAACTGATTATAAAAAAAAAAAAACAGAAATTATATTTTGTTTTGTTGTATTTTAAATAGTAAGAAACACTAGAATCAATATATCTATATATAAAGATTATATCTTTAGCTTTATAGGATCTAATTTAAAAAAATATATCCTATGATCCATCAATTCTGAAAGTTATTCTTATATTATTGATTTAACAAAACATAAAGATATGATTTATATATCATACATTAGTAAAAACTCTGAATTATAATGTATACACCCAATCATTAAATAAATAAAGAATAAAAAAAACTGTCTTTCATACTTATCATTTTTAAAGCCATTATATACAGAAAACCGTAAAACATCTTGGAATCAAAATCTTTTTTTTTTTCATTTTTTGATTATATTAATTTTTCATTATTAAATAGCATTAATTTGTTTTTTTAACTTTTATAAATATTATAAACGAATATGGAAGAGCAACGTGGACATTGGATGAAGTATTCTCAACCTAGTTATGGTGATGAAGCTGGTGAAGTTTATTTTTATAATACTATAACTGGAGAATCTACTTGGGATATTCCTGAGGAATTTAAAGATGAAATTCATGAAGAAAAAATTGGTATTTTTCTTTTTGATGATCTATTTCAGTTTATTTATTTTTGTTTTATTCATATATTATTGATGATTGTAATAAACAAATAATATATAGATGAAGTTGTATTAAAACATGCTTCTACTGTATCAAAAGCTGAAGATTTAGCAAAATTCTTGAAAGATATTGGCTTAGATAAACAAGAAAATATAAAACCAAATTCGGTTCGTTTATTATATGAAGGATGCAAAAGTATGATATAAATATTATTATATAATTCGATGAAATTATTATATTCTATATTTCTATTTTTTAAATATTTTCTTTCTTTATAGATATTGCTACTCCTGAAGACTGGGCTGAATATATGAAACAAAAAGATTATTTATTTATTCAAATCTTATTATTTATATTTGTATATTATTTATTTTTTTATGTTATTAATATATTATTTATTTTATGTTCTTATTATATTATTAATATTTTTATGTTATTAATATATTATTTATTTATATTTTAATGCTATTAATATATTATTAATATTTTAATGTTATTAATATATATATATATAGAATAAAACGACTGATCTTGAAGAATTGATTGCTACTTGCCATATATTTATATTTTTAGGTATATATATAGTTTATATATATATATATATATATATATAGCTGAATTTGATGAGTCTATTTTGGGATTAATAAAATATGAAAAATTTATTTCAATGAAATATGTATATTTATATATTATTATATTATTATAATTATATATAGTTATATAATACAATAGGAAAAACTATTTTACAACATAAAGGTATATATATATATATATATATATATATATATATATATATATATATATATATAAACTATTTATATATATATATAGATGAAGATTTGTTGCCTTTATATGTATTTTTAGACGCTCTTTTAAGATATGATACTAAACAAATTATTAAATGTATATATAGTATACAATATATAGTATATAGTATATATATAGTATTACCAACAATGTCATTTTTAAAGGTATTAACTGAATATGCAAATAATCGTGACGAACTCTTCGTCAATTATGCTCTCTCTATCTCTGTATATTCATCTATTCCCATGAGAATCATTATATATATATATAGTTATCTATTTCTTATTATTGTTCTGTTCCCGATAAAAATCCATTTTTACAACTTGTGTATTCAAGTATATATATTAATATATATATATATATAATATATATAGATACATTTCCTTTTATTACTTCTGATATATTGAAAACAATAAATCTTTTAGGTACTCCTTGTAAAGTAAATTATATATATATTTATATATTTATATTTCATATAAATTATATATATATTCTATATAGGATGATGTGCTATTACTGTTTATATTAGTGTTTTTGGGAGAAGTATTTTCTACAGAACGAAATAAAGATGTGTTTTATACAAATGATATTCATATGTTAATAGATATTATTATTCGAGAAGTTCAAGATTTACCAAGACAAGATTTAGTATATATATATATATATATATATATATATATATATATATATATATATATATATATATATATATATATATATATATATATATATAGTTATATATATATATATAGAGTCGTACAAGATATTTAATGGTTTTACAAGGTATTCTAGAAACATCTGATTGGAAACAAGTATATATATATAATATATATATAGTATATTATAACTATATATAACTATAAATCTATATATAACTATATATAACTATAAATCTATATCTATATAAATATAAATATATCTATATATAGGATCTTTATAGACATAAGGATATATATGAATGTTTGCATAGTCTTATGTATATAGAAGGAGTAGAAGAAACAGCTCGAAAAACAGCGGATGAACTGGTTGTTCAATTCTTAGAATATTTACAATAATATATATATATATAAGTAAAACAATTCTTATTATTATTTTTCATCACTCTCTTCATTTATAAATTTATATGTATAAATATATATATAATCAATATACATCCAAATAGATATACATAGTTTTTAAAATATATATGTATATACATAATCATTTTATTTTCCTTACTTTTTTTGTATTTACATATTTATATATATATATGTTTTTTTTTGAAATATTTATACTAAATATATATATGAATTCATCATATTATTTGAAATTTGTTTGTTCTAGTATTTATTTTATTACTTACTATTTCAATATATATTTAACTATGCATAAAATGATATCCTTAATAAGGATAATATATCATGTAATTCATTCTTTGATATATATGTTTCAAGTCATATATTCATTAAAAAAATAACAAAAACAACAATAAATAATTATATATTTGAACAAGAAAAATTAGATAATAATAAAGTAATTAGGATATATATATTAATAAGAATTAAAAAAAGAGAATAGTTTATATTTTATCCATATATAATTCACATAATTGAATTTGTTTAGTATTATCAGTAGTAATAGATAGAATGTCTTTGCATCGATCGCCAAAAGTATTACATATATCTGTATATATACCTTTATATTCTTCTAATTCTGGACACACACGATGGAACATACCATATATAAATACTAAATTATTCTATATATATATAAGTTATTTAAAATAGTATTTAAATATAAGTATAATAAAATCATTTATAGAATAATAAATAAATAAATAAATAAATAATTAAATAAATAAATAAATAAATAAATAAATAAATAAATAAATAAATAAATAAATAAATAAATAAATAAATAAATAAATAAATAAATAAATAAATAAATAAATAAATAAATAAATAAATAAATAAATAAATAAATAAATAAATAAATAAATAAATAAATAAATAAATAAATAAATAATAATAATAAATAAATAAATAAATAAATAAATAATAATAATAATAATAATAAACAAATAAATAAATAAATAATAATAAAAATAACAAATAAATAAAAATCCCAACATACAGTAAGATATATATATTGTTCTTTTGTAAAATACATATCTCTAGAAGTTTCAAGTAAATATTTAAACATAATACGAATAATACTATTTAATATTTCTTTCATAGTATACTTAATTTCATAAGTATATATTCTCATCTTATTACTTAGTGCTTGTTCTATATAATTATACATACCTCCCACACTACTTTCTCTATGTCTATTACTACTTCCCACGGGAATAAACTCAGGATTCGAGAGAAGTGGATTAATATCCGTGAATATCTTTAATAAATCATTAAAACAAGTATATAATAATTGTACTATATGAAGAGAAACAGTAGATATATATGTTTCTATAGTAATAGTATTATCATTATCTGTTTCTTTCTGTTTCTCTTCTATTTCTTGTTGTATAGTATCTAAAGAAGATAAGAAAGAATGACCCATTTCTGTACCTAAGAGGATTGTATATTGTTTTAACATATTATTATAACAATCAGTAGCATAAGATAATATGCAAGTATATCCTATTTGACGATTCAATTGATCCTATTGTTTTTATGTATATTAATTTTGTAACCATTTTTAATATATTATAAATAATAAGTATAAAGTATATATAATAAGTATAATAAATAAAAAATAAATAATAATAAACAATAAATAATAAATAATAATAAAAAATAAATAAATACCGCGGTAATTTCGACATCGGCAGGTGTATAATCTAATAAAACCTTGATAATATTTTTAATACTACGTTTATATAGTTGTTTCATATATATATGATAAACGAGACAGCTACGATAGGATATGAAAACATCATCAAAAGATGGAAGGGTAGGAAGAAGAGAATCATTTAAATAAATATATTTATTACTATATATAGAGTAAGTTATATTATTATTATAGTATATTTTAAATTATTATATAATAATATAAATAATAATAATAATAATATATATAATAAACTAAATAAATAAATAAATAAATAAATATATAATATACTTCTTCTTCTTAGTAATATCACTTGTTCCTAATATTAATTTATCACTATTTCCAAGTTTGATGATATTTCCGCGGTTATTGAATCCTCCAATAAGAGCAAATAACCATATAAATACTTGTTGTGTTTGAGTATGGAAATATTGTGTATAAGGAGTAATATATTCATGAAGAATCTTATTAGTAAGATCTAATAAAGGTTGTAAATATTGAATAACTAAACAAATATCAGTTTCAAATTTAGTAGCATATTCTTCACCTAATTCTACTAAAGTCTCTATATATATATATATATTATATATATATATATAACACAAAATAATATATATATATACTTTCAGTAATAACTTCAGAAATAGTTTCTTTATTTTCTTCATTATTTTCTATAGTATCCTTAATATCAGTTGTATTCTCTGTAGGTAGAGTAGTAGAATCTTCACCCGTGGGAATATCTTGTTTCTCTGGAGTAGTTTCAGAATTAACCGTGGGAGTGGTAAGTGTAGGATTTGAAAGTGAAGGAGCTAATGGAGATATAGGTGTAGTAAAAATAGTGGATGTAAGTGAGGGTCCCGCGGGAATTGGAGAAATTGGAGGTGTTAAAGTATTAGTATTATTATTAGTAGTATTAGTAGGGATAGGAGAAAGAGGAGGAGCAAATGAAGCGAAATCCGTAGAGAATAAATTATCCATCGACATTTCAGGAAGAGGAGAAGTAGTAGTAGTATTATTATTATTAGTATTATTATTAGTAGTAGTAGGAAGAGAAGGAGGAGGAGGAGTGAAGAGAGAATAAGTAGATACAGTATTATTCAGAGATAAAAGATTAGCAAATGTTTGCACACGTAATACATCATAACTACCAGCAATCTATATATATAATAATAATAAGAATAATAATAATAATAATAATATATTGATTTTTATTTAATAAATATTATTATTATTCTATATATATATACTTGTATTTTAATAACTTTTTGAATGATACGTTCATATTGTTGTTTGACATTTAGATCTGTTAAGATAGACTGAATCTTGCTGACATAGTCTGAAAGTAAATCAATACCTTCACATAAATCAGTAAATAATGACTCACGATTGATAGTTTCATTCAAAATATTTTTATAATTTTCCATAGAATATAATTTATGTTCTAAAGCATCATAAAACACAATAAATAATGATTGAGAAACTTCTAAAAGAGAAGTGTGACTTGCCTATTAAATAATAATAATAATAATAATATATATATAATAATAATATATATATAATACTTCATTATTTTTAAATATATCATTGAATGTAATGACCATATTAATAAAGGAATCCACAAAAGACTATATAATAATAATATATATAAATATATATAGTATATACCTTGCCAATATCTTCAATATAATTCTTAAGAGAAGCATCAGCCATTGAACGTTGATAATCACGCATAGCATCACTCTATAATCGCGGGAATTAGAGACATGATAATAACAAATAATATTAAAATAATTTATATATAATTAAAAAAAGTAAAATTACAAAAAAAAAAAAACATTAAATAAATATAATAAATAAAAAAAAAAAAAAAACATTAAATAAATATAATAAATAAAAAAAAAAAAAAACATTAAATAAATATAATTAAAAACAAGTAGAATAAATAAAATATACTTCAATATCTGATTCTCCGCTGATTTCTTTAATTTCTTTATCTTCATCTGTTTCTTCTTCTACAGGTAAATATCTACGTATATATTTATATAAATGAGCGTTATGCCATGATAAATATCTTTCTACTAATTCTTCTATAGGGTAATTTAATTGACATAATAAACGAACATATTGCTCTAACTATATATATAATTAATATTAAATATAATAAATATAATAAATAAAATAAATAAAATAAATAAAATAAATAAAATAAATAAAATAAATAAAATAAATATAATATATAAAATAAAAATAATATATAAAATAAATATAAACAAATATACTTTAGCTTGTTCAATACGTTTATCTTGAAGTTGTTCAACTAATTGGTTTTTCAGTTTATTAATAATAAAATCAGCTTGAGACTGAATAGTAGTGAAAGAAATAACATTAGGATATTCTTTTAAAACACTAGTAGCACCTGTATAATAACGAATAGCTTGATCGTAAGCTTCTATCTTTAAACAACTATATAGATATAATAATATGATAATAATAATAATTAGTATATAATAATAATAAAAATATATAATAAATATATAATAAACAACACTATAAACATAAAATTATTTCTTACCTTTCTAATCTAGAAGGGAGATCAAATAAGAATTCTAATTTTCGTAATAATCGTTGAACACTGACTAATTTTTCAACCTAATTCATTTATAAAAACATATTAATAATAATAATAAAAAATAAATAATAATAAAAACATAATAAAAATAACACAAAAATAGCATAAAAAAAAATAAAAACATACTTTAGCTCTATTTGTATTTAATTGTGAACCAATATTTGAACTATAATTATCAACTTTATCCATACTAGTAAATAAAGATTGCATTTGATTTTCCATATCACCAACATTTCCCTATATTTTTTAAAGATTATTTAATAAACAAAAAGATTAGAATCCAAAATCATACTTGTAAAGTTTTAATTGTTTTTGTAGCACTCATAAATTTAGAATAATTTTCATAAACTAACTTTTGCATATCTGTATCGAGTCCTTTTACTTCATTTACAATTTTCACGTTCTTCTGAATTATATCAGGCAAACTATCTTCTCGTAATACTTTCTACAAAAAGAAAAATATATTTAATTATAAGTATTTATATAATATACAGGCATATATTTCTTTATATCGAAAATATTAGAATCTAAATTAGTGTTATCTTCAGGACGGACACCTGCATTTGGATCGTCGGTACCATAGTAGCTTTGTAACATAGCACGAATATTCGATAAAGAAGTATCTTCTTCATCTTCAAATATATCTTCGTCAGACATAGACATGGTAGAGAATTTCGTGAATAGTCTCAGAACAAATCTAATCTTTAAAAAAATGCAAAAAAAAGATTATCTGTTTAGTGATTGATAATTGAAAATTTTGCATCTAATTTCTATGACTTTTTAGATCACTTTTCAAACATAACAACTGAAAAAAGCTGAAAATGTTTTGTGTTTTAAAGACTTTTCTTTTATTAATTTTTAAGATTACATTTTTGTATACCGAATATAATTATTCAGACTGATCATATAATACTTAAACAGTTCATAAAAATAAAAATTGTTGAGATCTAACAGTTTTTTAAAATAGAATCATAACTAATGCTTCTATTTATTGTGTGAAGGTGTTTCTCGAAAGATTAGAAGATATAAGCAAGTATAAAATATAAATGAAATTGACTAATATGAATAATTATTTTTTTGTACGAATTTGTTTTTATTAAAAAGGAAATATATTTATTTTTCCAATCCTCACATGTATCACTGAAATCAAAGAATAGAAAATTAAGCTAATACATCACATGATCAGTAGGAAGAACAACAATATATTCAGATATTATTATAAAAATAAGATATCTGAGGCTTACAATGTTCAATAGTTTATTGAAATACATGAATTGAGTTCAAAAAGTTTTTATTCCTAATAATTCTTAAATGAAAAAAAAGAAAATAGAATCTAAAAAAGTAAAAATGAACTAAAATTTTTATTAGAATCGTGGATTTCTTTATAAACTTTTCTTCCGTTTTTAAAGTTTTATATATTATAAAGAAAGTGTAATCTGTGTTTCCTATTTGATTACAATGAGTTCTCTAAGATTATTCATGTTCTTTATGATCGTGTTGTTATCTTTAATTCAAGTAATTTCTTCAATACTCTTTTTCATTCTAATTCTTCTTATTCTAGAATGCATATGCACAACCGAAAGAGAAAGAAAAAGTGAATTCAAAAACGAATCATAATATAGAAAATAAAGATTTTATTATTCAGAATTATATGACATTATTAGAAAAAAGTATTTTAAAAATTTATTTGTAGTTCCTTAGAGACTGCTATACGTTTTTAAAATTGATATTCTATATTTTTTAGATCCTAATGACATTGTCATTCGAAATAGTCTTGGATTATTGTTGATAGAAAGTCAAGAATATGAAGAAGCATTAAAACAATTTGAATTCTTGGTTAATAAAGTTCCTACGTAAATATTTATGTTTTTTTAATGTTAAATAGATGTTTTTTTCAAATTTTTCTTATATATTTATTTATATAGTGAACTTAAATATCGTTTATCGAGATGGGAATGTATATATAAATTAAAAACTGTATCGAAATATATGAATGAATTACAAAGAGATATTCGTAAATATAAAAATATATCCATATTGAGAAACTGTCTTTATGAAGCTTTTTTTGAATTAGAAAAAGTTAATGTATATAGATATTTATTTATGTTTATAGATTTATTTTAATGTTTATTAATGCTTTTTTGATTATATTTATTTTTTATGATTATATATATATTTTATGATTATATATATTATATATATTATATATTATATATATTATATATATTATATGTATTATATATATATATAGGATATGGAAGTATTTATTTTGGAGGATGAAAAACTAAAGCAAATAGATGATGTTGTATAATATATAATATATATAATATATATAATATATAATATATAATATATATAATATATATAATATATATAATATATATAATATATAATATATATAATATATAATATATATAATATATATAATATATATAATATATATAAATAGTATTATTATTGGAAGTCTGTGATATTTTATAAGAGAGAACAATATAAATATGCATTAATGAATTTTGATCGAATGAAAAGTATATATATAATAATAATATGTATAATAATATGATATATATATATATATATATAGCTCCGTTCGCTTTTAACCCTGATTTCAGTTGGTATTATGGGTCTGCGGCCTATTACGCAAAACTATTTGATAAAGTGGGTATGTAATAATAAATAATAATAATAAATATAATAAGTTTTAAAAATAAGTATAATAATAATATATATATATATATAGTGACTCCATTTATGTATTTAGTTAAAGATGGAAAAAACATGTATATATATATATAATATAATATATAATTATATATATATATATATATAGTCCCTCAGATCGAATGTTAACAGTATTCCAGTTTCTGATGGAATCATTGGATATTATTCAATCCCCCAAAGAGGGTATTGAAGTTTATATTCAATTTAATAGTCGATTTCCTAAATTTATGAAACCATTATATGATATATATATAGCAAATCATTATTGCTCATTAACATTATTAGGAAAACAATATAAAGAAACTTATTCTAGAGGTATGTATTATTTATATTATTTATATTATTTATTATTTATTATTTCCATTATTTATATTATTTATTATATATATTATATATATTATATATATTATATATATATTATATATATATATATATAGGTATAAGTATAATTGATAAATTGAGTCAACGAACGGGTTCTGGTTATAATGCTACTCATATTTATTTAAATTATATGAAAGGTGTATGTTATACTTTAGCTGGCCATTATATACAAGCTGCATATACATTATCACCCTATATACTTCCTCTGCCTCAAAAAGATAGTAATAACCACGGGAATCCAAAAGATATTCAAGATGATAGTATTCCATTCTCTAGCCAATCCTCTGTTTCTACTCCATTTGTGTTCCATTATACCCCCACATCGTTAGAATATATAACGGATGATATGTTAACAGTATTATATAATAATATTCATCCTCAGAAGTGTCCGTTAATGGATTCGTTGCACGTGGATGTTGAAACGGCTGAGGGATTTAAAGATGTGATTGGTTCTTATGAATATAAACGTCAAGTACAAACGTATTATGAACAAGGACCCAACGTTGAACCAGGAGAATATCTAGATCATATAGTCAAAGAATTCTGGAGTAATTATCAAGGTATATTTATTATATATTATATATTATATATTATATATTATATATCTTTTTTTACAGATTTTTCAGAATCAAAATATATATATAATAATCCATATGAAGAACCAAGAAAAAGGTATATATTATTATTATTAGTATGTTTATATATAATAATTATTATATATATAGTAAAGTAGTTGATCGATCTATATCCTTATATATATATATATATATAACTATTATCACTATATATAAATATCTTAATAAATAACGTGTCTGACAGTACAATTGCCCGCTTTTATGTTTATATTATGGCGCCCTCTGTGTCTCCTCTTCGATTATATATACTTAAAGATTTTATCTTTATCGACCAAAAGAAAGAAAAGTATATATATATTCTTTTTTTTATTATAGATAATAGTTTTTATTAGTATTCTTTAGTTATATATATATATATATATATATAGATCTCAAGGGGAATCAATGGAATGTGGAGTATATAAACAATATATATATATAACTATATATATATAGGTATCCTATTCTATTACAAATACCACCCTTGAAATTGGCGGGAAAAACATTGATATGGAACCTCATATTACAAGAATAAAGTATATATATATAATATATATATATATATATAACTATATATATAGGCATATATCCTATATGTCTATATATTCAATAATGAAATTGGCTCAAATAAATAATGAAACATTAGACATCGAACAACCTTATATTATTCCTGAAGAAGATAAAGAATATCCTTACATATATATATATATATATATAGTTATATTTTTATATATCTAGTTATATATATATATATATATATATATATATATCCTTAATAATCACGATTATTCGTGGTCGAAAATTTGATTTTGCGACAGAAGGAGCAGAAAATATAAACAGATGTTTTAGGTATATATATATAACTATATAACTATATAACTATATAACTATATATAACTATATAACTATATAACTATATAATTCTATATATAACTATATAACTATATAACTATATAACTATATAATTCTATATATATAACTATATATATTACTATATATATAACTATATAACTATATAACTATATATATTACTATATATATCTAGTACATATCGCTTAGAGTTTTCTTTAATGAAAGATGATCAGATCTATTTACGTCATATAGTTAACGGCTTCTCTATATATAGACCATTCAAATGCTCTAATCAACAAATATGTATATATAATAATAATAATATATATATATATATATATAGATTTAACATATATGCGTCGTTTTGTATTAGCGCAAACTTATAATCGATATTTAGGACAACATGAACAATATAAAGAAATGTATATATATAACTATAATAACAGTAAAACTCTAACCATATAAATTAACTATAATTATAATAATAATAATAACAATAACTATCACTTTATATATATAGTGACGAGTCTATTCGTCATTCAATACATAAAAAGTATCCGTACACTTTATTTTCTCCATTATCTCCCGTACGTGAAACACAATTAGTTTTATTGGAGCGTGAATTATGGGGATTAGAATCGTATATAGAGCCACTTTTGGGATTCAAATTATTCTTTGATCGAATGAAAGTATATATATATATATATAAATAATAAAAAAATGAATATCATCTATATCTATAAATAACTATTTATATATTTTATAGTTAATGAATTCTATCGAATCATTCACATATGATTATTATTTATTACGAAAAGAAGAAGAATTACTGAAGCAAAAAGATCCAATCAAAATGCTTCTTTCCAAAAAGTGGAACTAAACACAATTTGTTTTCTTTATTTAGTTTTTATTTTTATATAATTATTATTTTTCTAATAATTTGGCAAGTATTATTTTTATTTAATTCTTTAATTATTATATATATATATATATATAGTCTCATTGGATATGATAAAGTATTCTATCTGTTCATATATAAACATATTATATATATATATATATATACTATTTTTCATTTTTATTATGATAAATCTTATATGACGTTATTATTTTCAATTTCATTTTATTTTATCTTGTTTTATTATATATATATTCTTCTATAGATCCTATATGTTGATGTTATAAATAAATTATTTATAAAAAGAAATATAAAATTTTCTTTTTGAAAATAAAATATTTTTTTGAATCTAAAAAAGTCTGTATATTATATAAGATATACAAAAAATGTATTACCTTAAACACGATAGAATTAAAAAATTAATATTAACAAAACAATAACAATAGATGAAAATGAAAGGAAGCAAATGCAAATAAGGAAGACAGAAAAACAATAACAAAACATATGAATTCATTAATAACATAAAGAATAATAGACAAATAAATAGTATTAGAATTCAATAGTAATACTATTTTATAAAGTTATATAGTAAAGGAAAAGAATAGAATAACTTTTAAATATTATATATATATATAATAAGAAGAACTAAAATCGAACAACAGGACCTTGCTTTGCAATTTTAAAAGGAGTTTCCTCACTATATAATAATAAATAAATATAAATATATATATAATAATAATTATAAATAATAATAAATAATAATAAATATATATATACTGGCAATAAGAGCATCGAATATGTACATTTTCCCACGAGGATTCGTTAGTAGTTTCTTTTAATCGTGACATAATACCTCCAACTTGAGCTCTCTCCTTCTTCATCTCTTTCTATATATATATATGAATAATAAATATAATATATATAAAATCATTTAAGATTTATATATAAAATCATATATAATAGATAGAATAATAAATAAAATATATATAAAATTATTTCTTATATAAAAAATTATATAAAATAGATAGAGTAATAAACATAATATAAATATATAGAATACTAAATATAGTAATTGACTTATAATTATCTATAAAAGCATACTTTATTGACAAGGAAATAACGTTTACATAATGGATTTGAGCATTCTAATAGAATATTATCGGATTGATTTACGTATGTGATTGTATTAACACCATTAAATAGTTGTTTGTTCTCAACAGCAACTCGCCACTGTTCTTCTAAGAAATGGGAACATTGATCGGATAATAATAATGAACAATTAACATCCATACATATAGGAAAAGTATTACAATTTTTAGTATCTTTTAACCACAATTTCATATATAAAGTAATACAAGATACACATGCATGATGATGTAACGCACAGATCTTTACAAGATCCGTTGTACGGTGACACCAACAACATTCTTCGCCGTTCGTAGTATCTTTTAAATCAATTACTTTTATTTCTTCAGATTTCTTTTGAATATTATTATTATTAATATGATTATTACTCTTATGAGTATTATCAATATGATTATTATCAATATAATTATTATTAATATTACTTTTATGAGTATTATTATATGAAGAAACAGATTGAGAAACAACAGGTAATACAGAAGAAATATCTAATGATAATATATTATCCGGAAGAATGACTGTATTTTCACTAGTATCTTTAGGAGAATAAGAGAGAGATGGAAATGATATAGAATTCATTGGTTCTTGTATATAATCAATACAAGGAGAAGATGTTTTATTAGTATTAATAATGTTATTATTAGTATTAATAATGTTATTATTAGTATTAACAATACTATTATTAACAGTGTTATTGTTATTATTAACAATGCTATTATTATGACTATTAACAATGCTATTATTATGATTAGTAGGAATAGAATTTAATAAGGGAATAGAAGGAGAAGGAGATCTATTCTTTTGAGAATTATAGTTATTATTATTAATTAGTGGAGTTGGAGAAGGAGTTGAAGATAAAGAAATAGGATTTTCTACTTGTGCTTTATTAATATGTTCTTCTTCTTCTTCTTCTTCTTTGATTTCTGAGATTCTTGGTACAGTTTTAGTGGCATCATTAGCTTTTGTTCTTAAAGGTGGTGGAATAACAGGAAGAAAAGAAACAGAAGGAGCTATCATAGGATCCAAAGACTCGGATAAAGGGGTTGAATAGTTTGGATGAGTATTTTTTTGTGTAGTTTTATTCGTATATTCTTGTACTGCTTCTAGTAATCCTGAACCATCTAATGATAAGTTTTCAATACTTTCAACAGATGGTCTTTGATGTGAAGGATAAGGTAGATTTAACATAGAAGGAGGAGGAGGTAATACAGAATGATGAAGAGGTGTATGAATAGGAGTATGAGAAGCAGGAGGAGGGGGAATAACTAGATTGGGGCTTGTAGCTAGAGGAGTAGAAGTAGTAGAAGAATGACTACTAGTACTAGAATTATAGGTATTGTGACTTATTGGAGACATATCTTTATTAGTATTATTATTATTATTATTATTATTATTATTATTATTATTATTATTATTATTATTATTATTATTATTATTATTATTATTATTATTATTATTATTATTATTATTATTTACAGATGGGACAATAATATTCGGAATATTAAAAGCAGGAGGAGGAGGAGAAGAAGTAGAATCCTTTAAGGATTGATTTATAGAATCTTCCGAATGATGTTCTTGTATAAGACTTAATGTATTCATCGTAGATATAGTATTTGGTTTCATAAATATAGAAGGAAGAGGCTGAGGTGAAGGAGAAACAGGAGTAATAAAATTAGGACGAATAGAAGGAGATATATGTTTAGAAATAAGAGGAGGTGAAGGAGGGCAATCAAAAGAAGAAGATCGTTTTGGTATATTTGAATTATCAGAAATAGAAGGAAAAGAAATATTTTGTATATTAGAATTATCTTTATTATTTATAGATTGTTTAGAGATATCCATCGTTTCTGAAGGAAGAATAATATTATCTTCTTCATCACTAAGTGTAGGACTATGACAATCTTCAGAATGAGAAGATCCAAGTGTTTTTAAATATGATTTAACACTTGATGCATCATCATCATCATCACTATTATATGTATTTAAAGTAGGTAATTTTGAAAGATCTATGACATTTGATACTTGAAGCGATTCTGGTAGATTCAAAGAAACTTGATTTATTGGTGTTACTATAGAATAATAATATAATTATATAGATGAAGATTAACATAATAATAATTATTATAATAAAACTAGAATAATATTAATATATATATATATATATATACAAGGTAACGGTGGTGGAAGAAGGAAATCTGAAGAGAGATTCTTATTTATATCTGTTTGAGTATCTAAATTATGAGTATTGTCTATAAAAAATAAGAATAATAATAGAAATTTTAGAAATAGTATAAAAAAAGAATAATAAACACTGCTTATAAATAAGAAAAATAATTATATTCTATTTTTATATAATTCTTACATGCATATATATACTTTGGTTAGTGAAAGAAAACGTAGGAGAGTGCGTAATTGGATTGTGAACTTCAGTATTTGATTTATCTTTTGAATATTGTGCGGAAATATTTTTCGTTGGACTATAGAAAATAAATAAATACAACTAGAACACAATCAAAATAATAAAAAAGACTAAAATGGGACATTAATGTACTCGATTATAAATGATGGTATGCTCATGGTTGTTCACAACGTCGGCTAATTCTATAGAAATGTTTGACATATAGACAATGTAAAATAAACTGAAAATAACTAATAAATAATAGATTATTTAAAAAATCAATGCTAAAAGAAATATCGTAACATATTTATATGCATATATATACATGTAAAGAAATGTTTGCGATATAAAACAAATACGGAAAATGAAATATGATTTCATTTCCAAAGAAAAAAATAATTACTAAAAACTTCAAATCTACTAAAACGTTTTAGTACTTTGTTTTTTTGTTTTTTTATTTTATTATTTATTTTTATTGAATTAGCTTTCCATGGAAATGTTTTTATTGATTCTTGAATAATACAATGCATCTTATTGGAAGAATGTATTCATTATTATAATTGTAAACCTTTTGAAAATGCTAGTTTCGTGGGATATCTTTCTCGGAGTATTTACTAAAGGTTTTAGTGTTTTAAATAAATACCTATAGATATTCGGATATTTCTTTTTATTCAAAGTACTATATTGTTAGTGAAGAGTTCATTTTGTCGTTAGTTAAATTCTTAAAATAGTTTATTTAGAACGAGTATTGAATATAAAGATGCTTAAGGGTACAGATCAGTTATTTTTGAAAAGCTAGAAAAATATATGGCGATCGTCGTTGATTTGATCTTGATTTCTGGATCTCTGTTTGAGTCTACAGAATATTTACGTCTACCTTAATTGATTCAACTTGGTTTTGACTTCATTTATTAGATAGATCAATCCAAAAACTAAATTACATGGTAAATATTTTTTCTTCTCTTTTCTTTTTACATATATATATATCTAAAACTGTATTTAAAGCAATATATTTATGATTTCGTATCATATAGAAAATATCTGATAGTTGTATGATAGTTTTTTCTATTTTTTTTTTAACTTTTTAGGTTTATACTTGGAATACTAGTGATCTTATATATATAATATGATTTTGAAATTTAGTTGAATACAAATTGAGATAGGCAAGCTTCATACAGTTTCATTTGTGCGAAAAACATTATTCAAAAGTGGTTTTTCTTGTAGAATAATATCAAAACTTTTTGTTTTGAATTATATACATATATTTTTTATTTTCTATATATTTTTATTCATACTTTCAATAGAGAATGTTTTAAGTATATGTGACAATGAGTGTAATCCACTTTATGAGTAATTTATCTCATTTAAATAGAATTCATATGAATTTATATATAGATTCTATGTACTAATTAGTATTGATAAGGTATTTATACCAATATATATATGCGTAGTAACCATAATATACATAAAACTCATTTAAAATCTATCATTATAAGTTACAGACTATCCACTCTATGTAAAGAAGTAACTATGATGACATTTAGAAAAGATGACATGAATACAGATTTATTGACTGCCTATAAAATAAATGAATTTAATGAAAATAAGAATATATACAAAAAAGGAAGTACATAACAAGATTATTTTAGATATAACACAAAACAATATAATACATGTTTGATTGAACTTTATTATAGAGTTGTAATTGATATATCTATATATAGATTATGGTCTTTAGAGTTAAATGAGAGAATCAAGATTTAGTTTTTGCTTTATTAATTATAATTATACTTTATACTTGTTCAGTATTGTTTTTCTTTTTAAGGTTGGTATAGTTATAGTATACACATTGATTATATTATGGTAGCTTGACTTAACAATAGCTGGCTATGAAGATTGAGAGATGATATAAATATGCTTTTTTGTCCCGTAGAAAAATAGGAAAAAAGAGAGATACAAATTGGATCTCCAATGAAAAAATAGGTATCCATTTGTTAATCTTTAGATAACACAAAGACTTGTGTAAGAACTGTGGTATCATGTATATATATTCATATTCAATTTTATTTATGATATATATTATTTAAAAATATAATTAATTCACAGATGTGTCCTGGTATAAATCAAGAGAATTCTCTCGATTCAAATAGGGAGTCACCACATGAATCTATTCAAGAATCCAAAATATTTATCTTTCAAGATGAAAGTGTAGTGAGTATTTCGATGTCTCTATTGGAGGAATTTCCAGAATCATTATTTTCATTAACAATCAAAAGCACAGACAACTATATAGAAGAAGAAGATGCATACTATATTGATTCTCCGCCGCTTTCTATTTGTAAATTGATTTTATTTATGGAGAAAAATATTAGTCTTGAGTCTTTAAGTGTAAATGATATTCTTGAAATGTATAACTCAATAGAATATTTCTTTAAAGATGATTCTATCAAGTATATGATAAAAATGAAATTATTTCTGGAGGAGAAATTTTTACTATTTCTGAAACAGAATCAATGCACCTTGTATTTTTTTTTAGAAAATTTTACTTTTTATCGTATATAGAGACAATGAATGTTTTCTTTTTGATGAAAATCGTTGCATAACTATGAATTGTATATTAAAAATAATATATATATAAGTATATTTTTTTTTAGTATTATTTACAAAGGATATCAATTTTGCATTTCTTCAATATTCAAAATTATTTGATTTCTTTTTAATAACAAAAGTCTCTTTAGGATGTATATATATATATAGTATATAATTTGAAACTGTTTTTCTTAGTTGATTTTTCGTATGATATTCCTTATGACTATATATATCCATCAAATCTACATGAAATATTCCCAAAATTAGAAATATATGAACTGAGAGGTATATATATATATATATATATATAGATCGCTATAATACTATAAATAGTATTATACTATTGTCAAAAAAAGGAACTTCGATTAACACCAAAAGATCCTCATTATACAGAATTCTATATAGAATATAAACGACAATATTATGAACTTAATTGTCCTGAATTATATAATTGGTGTATACATTCAAATTTTGAACTAGATGCCTGTTATATACCTGAAAGTATTTATTTATATTCATCAAACGATCCCCAGAAGAAAAAATATAGAACAACAGGATATATATATCCAAGTAATAATCATATAGATATCAATGAAGAAATAATGAATGAAAAAGAAGAAGATAAACCTGTTTTATATATTCCTTCATTTTATAATGTTTTATGCGAAAATAGAAAAGATGATATAACGATAGAAAAGAAATGTATTAATAAATCTTCAAGATGTAATGCAACATTTTTAGTATTTTCTTATATAGATGATTGTGGAAGTATATATATATATATATATATATATATATATATATATATATATATATATATTTTTTTTTTCATATTTTAGTTATCTTTTTTATTATTTACATTGATATATATACATTATATATATGAAATAGAAATGAATATATCAAATCCGATATTAAAGTATTTATATTCACCAACATTTACATTTTTTATATATAAATGTTTTCCTATTCTTCTAGTTTAAAGTAATTCTTAGAGTCTATTTCTTTTTGTTTTTTAGATGTAACAATTCTTATAGTTTTTGCCCAGAAATATATCTTTATATATCTAATATACCGATTATGAAACAATTAAAAAGCTATCCAATTGATGAAAACATGTTGCCAAAAACACAATTAAAAACTCCCCCTTTTTTAAAGGCATTACAATATGGTTTTTTTGATTCTATCCAAATACTTACAATTCTTGATGGTATAATATACCAGTTATGTGATTATTTATATATATAGTTATTAGATTTAATTCTTTTAAAGAGTATATACAGCTATTTGTTAGAATTATCAATACTCATATATTTCCAAATGTTACTACCCTTAAACTTACATATTGTGATGGTAATTATAATAATGATGAAATATTTCGGGCAATACTTCCTTTTATTACGAGATATCATTTTCCTCGCTTATCTATATATGACTTATCTGATTATATAAAACGATTCTGTGAACGTAAGATACATGTCACTATATATTATATGTTTCCTGATTCTTTAATGGAAATAATAGATACAATTATTTTATGTAAGAACGATTCGAGACTATATGTTGATTTTTATGAATTTAATTCTAAATGTTTTGCTGAAGTAAAAAAGAAACATAATCTTATTATTAATCTAGATTTTTTTGTACATCAGTATAATAATGTATGGAAACAATTAATTGATTCAGAAGTAATCAGTATTAGTACACTTTGTATTGATTGTATATTAATTGATATTTCTAAATAAGTTTTATATTATATATATAGTTGATGCTAATTATAGAGATGATTATTATTCACTTCTTGACTTAAATAATATTTCAATTAAAAAGATTTTTGTTAGTATGTGTTATTTAGAAATAGATATATATTAATATAGATTTGAATTACTATTTAAATCGGATCCTTAAAAAAATACCAAATATTCTAAAACGAATAAATTCTAAATCAATTCAAGAAGTTGAAATTAATATTATAGATTCGGATGATATGAATGACCCAATTTCTTTTTTAAATGATGGACTATCTCTATTATGTTGTAGGAATTACTATACAGTCACGAAACTGAAAATTAGTATTATATATTTTTTTACATTTTATTTATTATTATATAGATTGCATTTATTTTAATAGTCATGCTGATATTATTCAAGATATTAAAATGATAGAAATGAGAAGAGTCTTAACAGAATTCTTTTCATTATTCTCAGATAATATACAATCTTTATATTTATCTTCATTTATAATAAACTATTTATTTTTATCAAATGAATATGAAAATCTGTGTTTATGGAATAATCTCCAAGAACTATCAATTGATGTTGGTAGCAGTAATAATGTTTTTAGAGGACGTGAGCGTGAAGAGTTCCCTGATGAAGTAGTACAAAGGATAGAATGCTTTATAAAAAGTCGGAAACTCATTCATTTGAAATTATTGAATCTTCATGATTATTGGACTTTTTCATATATGGTAAACCGTTCTAACTCGCTTTATTCATTTTTTAAAATCATTATAAATATTACACCTGTTTCACTTCCATGTTTGGAACATATCTATTTTATTATTCCTTATGATAAGAAGATCGATGTATTTCACATGCTTCCATCTCTTTCTTTTTCATTTAGCAAGCCAATTAGAATGGTTATAATGCATTATAATTTTTTCAGAAATGAAAACGGGTTTTCTAAATATTCAGAATATATTTATACTCAATTACAACAGAAATATTCAAGAAATATTACTTATTTAAAATTATGTGTCACAAATAGTACATATATGACAAAATATGTGAATTTAATAACAAAAGGGTGTTTTCCTTATTTGATAGAATTGGAAATTGCCGCTTATTCATATGAAACCTTTTCTAATAATTTAAATCATTCAACAGATTCAACAGATTCTACAGATTCTACAGATTCTACAGATTCTACAGATTCTACAGATTCTACAGATTCAACAGATTCTACGGATTCAACAGATTCAACAGATTCAACAGATTCTACAGATTCTAATAACCTATATAGTACAGAAAATTTAAATCCATTAGACGTTATAGAAAAATTTGATTTTCATGATTATGAATTATTGCTGGAAAAGTATAAACAAGCTTATAACCCTAATTTAAATATTAAAATATACTCAAGAAATATATAAAATAGAGTTGTTCATTAAAAATTGTTGCTTCTTATTTGTATGATCATGATTGTATGTATATAGATTATGTTGCTTTATACTGTAGTAATGCTAAGTCTTATGTTTTATTTTATTTTATTGGAGCACTCTAGTTTTGTATCAAATTTTTAATTAATAAATATTTAAAAATTGATTAAATATATAATTGCTTTTATATATTTGAATTGTACATATAATAAAAGTCTTATTCATTTTTTTTTACATACTCTAAATAGATAAATGAAAATATATTAATAATTAGTGTAAATAAAAAAAAATGTCATTTTATTCTTATTAATAAAAAAAGTTTTAATCTGTAATACAGAAAAAACAACATTGTAAATAATAATAAAAGAATAAGATCAATAAGAAAACATATGATATTTTAATGAAAAAACGAGTAGAGAATTGCTATGAAACTTAATAGAAATAATATTTTTTGTCCTTCCCCTTACTTTATAATCTTCTAATGTAAAATTATTAAAAGAATTTGCATTATTAGCATTTACAAATAATGATGATTTTTGAGAAGTATTCATATCAGAATAATAAAATTCACGACAATAAGAATTAGTATTACTATGACATTGATCATATATATAGATATCATAACCTAATCCAAATGTTGAACCATTAGAAGAACCACAACCTATACCATAGCTACTATTAGTATTATCATATTTAGTAGGAGGAATATTATGCTCATTACTTAAAGTAAATAAAAATTCTTTAGAATAAGATTTAGAACTTATATAAATCACATTGAATAATTATATAAATAAATACACCTTTTGAACCAAATTTCTAACTTTGATTTGTGTATCCTCCAAATATATTCATATGATTATTATGACCTATATGTTTGATTAAAGTCACTGTTTCTCCTTTATTATCACAATATCTATGAAATTTGCTTGCTAAGTAATTATGTTCACTTGCTCTATATATATAAGAATAAGAAAACATAATATAAATATCTAAATAATAATTTCCATTTCTTTTTTTCATCAAGCCAATTCACTAATGGAGTTTCAAAACATTTCTTCTTAATTATCGTTGAATCCACAAATACAGTTGGTATTTCATTCAAATATGTTTTAACAGCTTCTCTTCCTTGATCACCAAATACACTATACATTTCATTCTCTAATAAGATAATATCTATATTTTTGATTTCTTCTTTTTTTACATAAAAATAGCCACTTTCTATATATTCAGTAATACACTTCATATACTTATAGCTCATATTCATAGACCTAATATCATTTATATAATCATAATCAACATATCCATTGTTATATCTCATTACATAATCATCCCATAAATTATTCTTCATAAAATAATTCTTAATCGTATCATCTTTCTTTCCATTAATATTTAGAGAAACTTCATCACATTTCTTATATATCTTTTGTTTTTCATCTCTTTTTCCTCTGCATTCTAATAACTCTATAGGAATTGGTAAATTACAAAATTCAAATAATTCAAGCAACTTGGCTTGTTCTCGAAACATAATCTGACTATAATCTACAACTTTACCATTCAAGTAATCTATTAAATAATAAACGGATGCATCGTTTCCTCGATAATCAAGGAAAACATCTCCATCACTTGTTCTCAATTCTTCTTCAGATTGCTCATAAATATATGAATAAGGGATCGAATTGATAATTCTTTTCGATAATGAAAATAAAGGACCATTTCCAGAAAAAAAAATAAGCTCAGTATCATCTGTATCACTCGAATTCATTATTTCAGTAGTTTTTCCTTTAGTATTATCTAGAAAATGTTTCAATTTTGAGAATTTATCACTATTTCTTTGAATACAATCCTCATCAAGATTATACTAAGAGCACCTTAAAGTTTTTGGCCAGAATAGAGTGTCAAAGAAAGGATAAAAGTGAATCCTTCAACGATCTTTTTTCATTAATTCATCTAAACCACTAACAGCTTCTTTAACTTGATTCAAAGAATCTAAATCAAATAAAGCACCTTCTTTTATCATTTAAATAGAGTAAAAATAACAAAAAATGAATTTGAATTTTTTTTTCAATTTAAAACTTGCAAAGAAATAATCCAAGGAATAAAGCAACATGTCAGCTATTTTTCATAATTTTCATAATCTATCAAAAAATATTGAATATATATTATTCTGTTTTCTAGATAGCCTTAAGTGATTTTAATTAATTTGAGTAAGTTTTTAGCAATTAATTAACATATATTTTATATATACCTGTTTTTTATTATGATTCTTGAACTCATTATGTCATTATAGTTCAATTACTATCATGTCAAACGCTGAATTACAGTTATCTGAAGATAAGTGTATGCAAATATAAACTAGAAATATTTATTTTCTTTTAGATTTATTTACTTTTCAAGATGAGACAAAATTATGGATTCCTAAAGAATTTATTGAGAAATATCGTCAATTTCCCTTTTATGATATTATTCAACACACTGATAAATATGATGATGGTAGTTATTATATAGATATGCTTCCTTTTCATATAGAAAAAGTGATTGTTTTTTTAATGGACAAAAACGTGGATATTTCTTCTCTAAATTTGAAAGATGGTTATGATATATATCAAACACTTGTTGACTACTCAGTTACTATTGATAAAGGAGTTCAAAGTGATCTATTAATGCATATTAAAGAATTATTCTATAATTATTTGAAAGACAATAATTATAATATAAATGGATATAATTGTGAAGACATCGAATCACAATTACCTATAGAATTATTCAGTTTAGAAGAGAAAGGAATACTTATTAATGGTATTTTATATATTTATTTTATATATATATATAGGATTATTTACACCTCAACGAAAAGATGAGTTATTCTATTATTCATTACTTATTAAAATGATAAATATTACTAAAGTTAAAATAGAATGTAAATATATATATTATATTATATATTAATAGAAATATAGATCAATATGCCTCAAATATTCCAGTAGAATATATATGTCCATCATGTATTAAAGATCTGTTTACATCATTAAAAGAATTAAAGATAACTGGTATATATATAGTTTAAATACATTATTTATCTAGTAAATACGCATTTTAAGAAAACTAATCAATTATTGAATCCAAATAGCGATGAATACACTAAGGAATATATTCGTTTATTTGGTAAATTAGATTATGAAATAAATCATTCTGAAAAGTATGAGTGTTACACAAAGTCAGAGATGAATGAATATAATGATAATTCTACTTTAAATCTTAATAATTCATATTATTCCCATGATTTTATTGATTCCTATAATGGAAAAAGAAGAAAGATTGAACTGCCAAAATTATTTAAATATGTAGTTAACGAAGCTACATATAATGATGATTATTCAAATATAAACATTAATGAAACAAGTGATGAATATATATTAAAAGATCAAATGAGTATTAAATATGATGGTATATATATTTTTTAAATCTTATTTTTTATTATTATTATATATAGATGAAACAAATGATAAAACAGTCGTGTAATTTATTATATTATTTTATACTATTATTTTATACTATATATATATGTAATAGTATTGATTTAGTATCTTCTGAACATGGTATATCTCAATTATTACGTCTTCCTTCCTATTTATGTATTTCAGAAATCATTTTAAATACAGGTAAATAAATATATATAATATATATAATAATTTATTTTAGATTCTATTTCCCAATATAATTCTTTGGTTTTTATGAAATTATTTGAAGAAAGTCTTTTCGATTGTTTAACTATATTAAATTTTAACGCAAGTATTTTCTTTTATTGTTATTATTTGCTTTATTATTCAAAATAGTTGAAGTTCTGGCTGATAAAATTGAAAATAATCTTTTTATTAAAATAATGGCAACACATGTATTTCCAAATGTTACTGAACTTATATATAGTTATTATGAAAGTATATATATAAATATATATATATATATATTGCTTTAGAATCATTCAAATTATCTTCAATAAAGAAAGAATGCTTCCCTAAATTACATATTATCAATTACGACATTAAAATAGGTATATTTATATATAATATATAAACTATGATTCTTCATTTAGCTACTTTTAATTTTGAGTCTCTATTCCCTACTAATTTAATGTCTATAATTGATACTATTCGTATAAATATTATTGATATTGATCAAAAAGAGGAAATAGCTCTTCTTTTAGATACTTTAGTTTATACTAATTCAATTCATATTGATATAATTGATATATATACATGTATTATGTATACATTTAATATCATAATACTATTAATATAATCAATTATATTTATTTACTATTTATATAGATGATTTAGTTTATTATTTTTCACACTTAAATGAATTATTAGAGAAAAATCTTATTACCTTTCATAATCTTTCTAGTATGAAATATTTCTTTATTATATAAAAATTTCTTTTTTATATATTATATATTATATATATACTATTTTATATAGTTGATTCTTCTCGTTATGAAAATATCAACATATTAGACTATATTGAAGATAATAAGCAAAATATTGATAGTTTAAATATAGAATTTGATGGTATTCATTAATATATGTAATAAATATTTTTTTAATATATAATTATAATATTAATATTGAGTCATTTATAGATAATAATCAAGATGAATTAGATATAAAAAATTCATTAGAAAGATTCTTAAAGAGTAATGTATTAAAACATTTGAATAGTTTATATATTTCATGTATATTCTATATAAGTGTTATTTCTATTATTATTATTATTATATATAGTTAATGATACTATAAGTATAGAATATTTAACATGGATATCAACTCTTTTTAATAATAATGAGTTTAATACTATTCATAAATTAACGATTGATTGTATATTCTATTATAATATATATATATGAATATATATAGTATCTATCAATGAAGATTCATTATCTGAATATTTAACTGCATATGAAAATATTATGGAAAAATTAATTCCAAAGGCTTCTATGGTTACAATACAAGGTAATTATTTATATAATTAATAATAATTATTTTGGTAATATAACTATTCTTATTAGATAATACAATGAATTTTATAAATCGATTAATTCCTAAAGGTTATTTCCATAAAACTACTCAATTAACTCTATGTATATATATATAGATTTAATATATAAATAATGTTTTTATTACAATAAATTATATATTTCACCATCTATTTTTTATAAATATTAATTTAGATATTGATGATATACCAGATGATAATTTTTGTAAAATATATACTAAAGATAATTTCCCAAAATTAAAGTCTATCCAGTTTTGTATTTATATTAATAATATAATAATATTTTATATTATATAAATCATGTATATTTATATTTTATCATTATTTAATAATTATTTTTTGTTTATTCATATTTGTATATATATAGTGAATGATAATGAAGATGATAATGATGAAGATAATGAAGATGAAGATGATGATGATGATGAAGATGATAATGATGATGATAATAATAATAATAATAATAATCATAATCATAATCATAATCATAATCATAATCATAATAATAATAATAATAATAATCAAGAAGGGCTGATTTCTTTTATTACAACATTTTGTTCCTATATAAATAATAATAACTTTCCATCCTCAACTACTGTCCAATTATGTGGTATGTCATAAATAAAACTATCCTATTCATAGTCATTTTTATTATATTTCTATAGATTTTCATCCTATTAATAATTATCTTTATAATCCTAAAAATTCTATATTTCGATATAAATATGATAGTAATTCATTTATGGACAGAATTATTGGTACTCAAGGTATATATATAAATACATATACAACATATTATATATATATAGATAAAACGATAAGTAAATATGAGATAGAACAGTTGTTTGATTGTATAAACGAAAACAAAAATCAAAGTCTAAGAAGGTTAAAATTATGTATTTTTATTCTTATTTCATATACTATTTTTTTATAGTTATTTATGATGAGGAACAATTATCAAAACTTATCAGTTTTATTACTACTGGAAAATTTCCCAAATTGGAATATTTTATTTTTTCGATGGGTATATATATATAGTTATTTTTTATATTATATTATATTGTATAGACAAACATATTTCAACTGAACAAATCAATATATGCAAACAACAACTAAAGAATTCTTCATTTATTCTAGAAAATCATGTGGATTATAAAATTGACTAAGAATATTTAATTCTTTATATAAATGATTATTTCTAGCTTATATGATTATTTTTTTTTTATAAATTTCTTGTCTTAATCATTTTTGGTTTATTAATGTTTCTATAAAATATATATATTATTTTATTAATATTATTTCTTGTTTTATTTTTAAATATTAGTGATTTCATAAAATATTAATTTAGTATTATATGTAAATGATTATTTTATATAATACTATTTTGGGATTATTATATATTTAATTCTTTAGTATTCATAAAGGATCAACTTCATAAATATTTCTGCAGAATTCTAATTATCACGATGATATCCTCAACTATGGCTAAAAACAGTTGTTAACGTTGTTTTTAAAAATACATTAAAATTAATGACTTTCTTGATAAACAAATTAATTAATATAATAAGAAAACCAATAAGTTTTTACAGTTTATTTTACTTACTATTTTTTACATAACATTTTTCTATTTAAGAACAGTTACTGAGAAAGTGTTATAAAATAATTAAAACAGATAATTTACTCAAACATATTTTTCATCTTCAATGTGCATAATAGTTTATAATAAAGTATTAGTATATATATTAAATAAAAATAATAATGAATCGAGTCATAATTGTATTATTATATGTATTGTTAAGAAATATATTTTAATCTAAATATAATAAGAATAATCGAATATTGGTGTTTCAATTCTTATTAAGATTATTATATATTAAATATTATTTAAATATAGAATATTATTTGAGAATTATACACAAATTATAGGTAAAATAAAACAATATATATTTATTCATGTATCTTTCTATTAATAGACAAGCGACATATATATAATACACATTTTATTATTAATAATTCTTTATTGAATAAAATATCAAAAATACTTATTCTTCATCATATATATATAGATAATTTAGTATCTATAAGAATATGATGATATGGATGTCTTAATAAATTATTTTATAAATATTAAGAGAATAAGATAGTGTAAATTTAAAATGGCAGAATAATTAGAAGGAAATAGAAAATAAAGAAGAGATTTTTGTATCTAAAGACTACAGAAGAGATTATATTTGAGTAATGGAAATATATTGTGTAAATAAAATATAAAAATAAATAAAAATGTATTAGATTCAGCAGAAATCAGCAATGATTAAAAAGAAAATATAGCTATTCATCTCTAGATAAGCAATAATTAGTATATATAAATATATAAATGTATGATAAATAAAAATAGAAATATATCTGTTTAAAAGAAGAGACTTATAAAACAAATTGAAAATTAATCAAGAGATATATACGAATTAAGCATGTGATTATGTCTCTAGCATCATCCAGATTTTATAATATTATTCAGTCTTTTATTTAAAACAATCAATTAGGTAAAGATCCACAAGTATCTTTTTAATTTAAAGAATTCTTAGCAGATTCTAGTAGATCCTATTGAGTATTAATCATTTAATATAATATTATTAATTATAAATGAATAATAAGAGAATAACAAAGAAATAAAAGAAATAAAAAAAAAAATAAACAAGGGGAAACAAGTATATTTATTTAATTAGCATTATTTCATTAATGGTGAAAGAAAAAGTGTTATTTGATATTGATAAATTTAATAGATTGAAGGAAGATATCAATGTATATGAAGAATTGATGAAAGATGTAGTTAATGTATTTGGATCAGTAATGAATCTTGGAATACATTCTGGAATATCGATTAATAGACTTATAAAACATATTGGAGATGATTGTATTCAAAAAGAAGAAGAAAGAAATGAATTTGAAAAGAATTGTGTTTATGAAAGTAATAATCATGAGAATATGAATGTCAATATGGATGATAATGATGATAATGATATGGATTTGATACGATTTACAAATAATGGTCCAATATTTCAAATATCGAAATCTGTTTTAGATTCGTTGAAAGGTTCTTTTATTGATGATCAACGCGATGAAGAATATAGAACAAGCGATGGGTCTATATATCTTGATTATCCTGGAGATGATGCTTTTATTTATTATTTAATAGATTATTTGAATGGAAAAAAAGTAAATTTTGATTCTTTTTCTTATGAAGAACAATTAGAAATATTAGATTTATTTGAATTTTGTGGATTATTGATTCCTTTAGAATTAATAGATTGTAGAGAAAGAAGAGATACTAAGAAAAAGAAATATGAAAAAGAAGATGAAATAGACTTGATTATAAATGGAAATAAAAATGATATTATTAAAGAATATATAGTAAAGAATGGATTATGGAATGCTTATGTTATGAATTGTGATAATGGATTTATTCATTATAATCATATTGATAATTGTTTATATATGAATAAGAAATATGAATATATTGAATATATTAGTGAATATGTGAATAATGGAATTATAGATATAGAAGAAGACAAGATTATTGATATTAATAAAGAATTATTCGAGAAAGAAATGATTGAATTATTTGGTGAAAAAGGAAAAGAAGAAGCGAATTTATATTTAACCATGAGTCCGAAATTTTCTGATTCTTTGATTCTTCGTGATAAAGAGATGGATTATCAATTACAAAAATGGCTTGGTAAAGAAAAGAAATGGAAATTATTATTTAGGTATATTATTAATTTATTATATTATATAATTATATATATAGAGCAAGTGAACATGAATATAAAACGAGTGAATTTCATAAATGTTGTGACAATAAAGGAGAAACAGTAACTATAATCAAACATATAGGTAATAATAATTTTATAAATATATTTGGAGGATATACAGATCAAAGTTGGAATAGTTCAAATGGTACATTTATTATTTATTTATTTTATTTATATTATTATTCAATACTTCTTCTATAGGTTGGAAATCTTATTCTAAAGAATTTCTATTCACTTTAAGTAATGAACATGGTATTCTTCCTACTAAATATGATTATACAAACAGTAATAAAAGTTATGCTATTTATTGTCATTCTTCTTATGGTCCTGATTTTATTGGAAATGATATTTATATTCGTGATCAATGTCATAGTAATAATAATTCTTATTGTGGTAGTAATTATTCGAGTACATGCAATACTCCTCAAAAATCATCATTATTTGTAAATACTAATAGTGTTAATTCTGATAATCATTTTACAGTAGAAGATTATGAAGTGTGGGGAAGAATATAAATTATTTTTTTTTAATTATTTTATATATAATATATACATCTTTTATTGTCTATATCATGAAGAATATTCTGATTTAATTATATATGTTTGCTGTTTTCTATCAATTAAATATAAAAATTATATTGTTTTGTAATTTAATTCTATATATATTAGCGATAAATTAGTTAAAAAATATATTATAATTTGTTCTTAGCAATGAATTCTAATAATAAATTATTGAAAATAACCAGATATAACCAAACTATTATATTCATTATTTAAGTAAAAATATTCGTTATATCTATAAATTTCATCGAGTATAATATCTGTGAATGATTTTAGTATTTAATAATTCATTTAAAATTATATAATACATATGATAAATAATAATTTTTATTATAGAAATATTTATTTGAATAAATTAGTTATAAAACCTATGTAAAAAAATATTTTTATTATTTTATATGAAAAATAAATATATTCATAGCATAGTAGACAAAATATATTTTTTATAAAAACTGTTTTTATAAAAACATAAAAATGGAATCTATTTTATTCAATGAAATATATAACTATTTAAGTATTTCTGATATATGTAGAATAAAATAAAATAATAAAGTACCTGTACCAGAGTGACCTCCTGTACCAAAGTGACCCGTTTTTGTTTTGTTTCCATATTTACGGGAAAAAATATTTTTTCACTGTATTTAATAAAGATAAACATGTAAATAACATTTTTTCAATAAAAATAGTCTTTTTTCTGTTTAAAAAAGGTTTTTAAGAACAGAAATAGTATAATTTTTAAAATTTTCACAAGGAAAAAACGGAAAATATATTCTAGAACTTTCTAGAATATTCTTTTTGTATTCAGTTAAAACGAATACTAACTGGCTTTATCTAATTGTTTTCATATTTTATTCATAATTATTTTATTATTGTTTTTTTTTAAATAAATTAATTATACGATGAATATAGAAAATATATCCGAAAATGATAATACTATTAGTATTCCCCTTCCTGATCTTGATATTCTTGATTCTAATTTAACCCTAAATCAAGTTCTGAATCATCCTGAAGTTGAGAAAGAAAGAAGTCCTAGAAAGAAGTCCTGTGCTATAAGAAAAGTGTTTAATGGAAAGAATGGTATGAAGAAATTATCCTTATCTAGTATTAGTGCTATCACTAAAGTGTCTCCGTCTACAATAAAACGTTCTGAAAAGAAACTGAATGAAGATGTATCACTTAATAATCGTGGTAATCAACATGTTCTTAATGAAAATGAAGAAGTAGAAATAATAGAATGGATTAAGTCACAAATTAATGTGAATAGCTGTCCTTCGAAGAATGAAATAGCTGAAGAAATACGTAAGAGATCAATTGAAAGGTGTCGAAACGGTATTGGATGTATGATTACTGTATCAGAAGGGTATGTAAGGAAGCTGCTTAAGAAGAATAATATTCTATTGAAAAGACCGCTAACAAATTATGAAGAAAAAGCTAGACCAACAAAGAAAGATGCGAAGATACTGTATAGGAATATTCATTATGTAATAAACAAAAGAAAAATCAAAACTTCTCTTATATTCAACATGGATGAGTCATGGGTTACTCCTGGTGATAAAAGATCAAGAGTTACTGTTGCAGTTGATAATGATCACTTACCAATAACAAAACAAGGTACTAGTGTTACTCATACAACACTAATTGGTTGTATTTGTGCTGATGGTACTGCAGTTCCTTCCTCTTATGTTGTTGATCGAGATACTTATAATATTAAAGAAATAGATAAGCAAAATCTGTCCTATATAAAAGTATGGTCTGCTAAGTCTGGATGGATAAATACACATGTGTTATACTCATGGATTCAAGATATTTTTCTTCCATATGTTAATAAAAAGAGAAAAGATATGAATCTTGATAGTACTAATGATTATTGTCTACTTATTCTTGATGCTCATACAACACGTAATGATACTGATTTTCTTCGTCTATGTGAAAATAACCGTATTGATGTTATTGTACTTCCTAAAAATACTACTAGTGTCTTTCAACCGCTTGATCTAGTTATATACAATGTTTATAAATCAAAATTTAGAAGATATTATAAAACAACTAATCGATATTCGTTATTAGCAGCATCTGAAGATGCTTTTAGTGAAGCTTTTACAAGAAGAAACATTTTAAGTGCATGGCAAGCTTCGAGACTTCTTATTGATGATGAGAATGAGTTTATCAAGGATTTTGATGATCGTCCCCGTAGTAAAGTAACTAGAAAATCATCTAAAGTGTCAAATAAAATCTTAACTAATATCAATAGAGAAATGATGGAGGATGAATTTAGTGATAAACTTGATAATACTGTTTCAGAAGATGAAATAATAGTTAATGAATAAAGATATTCCTTTCTATATATATATTTTTTATTTTTTTTTATATAATATATCATATATATACTTATTTTTTTATAATTGTTATTAATTTATGTCAAAAAAAATTTCTTGTTTTGTTTTAAACAGAAAAAAGACTATTTTTATTGAAAAAATGTTATTTACATGTTTATCTTTATTAAATACAGTGAAAAAATATTTTTTCCCGTAAATATGGAAACAAAACAAAAACGGGTCACTTTGGTACAGGAGGTCACTCTGGTACAGGTACTTTAATATTAAAGAATACATATAATAAAATTAAGAAAAAAGTGTGTTTAAAAAGCTTATTTCTTGAAAGAAATGTAGTGATTTAACAGTATAAGTAATTATATATATACTAATGATAACCAAGAAAAGTATATATTCCATTTTAATAATTTGATGAAAGTAATCAGTGATATTTTAGGCATTCTTGATCAAAAATACATTTGAAACTTTAATATGAACACATTGTGTATTATTATATGAAAATATAGTTAAAAATAACCTTGAAAAATAAACTATTTTTTTAAATGAAAATTAAAAACAAATATAATGAAAAAATTAGAATATTTTTGTAATTAGAGCCAATATTTATTTATCTTCAAGAAAATGTTTCTAAAAAGATTTCCAGGTTTTATTTTTTTCTTTTTTACATTGATTCATTATTTTTATAATAAAACACAGCTATTTTTTAAGTATTTATTTCTCAAATTATATAAAATTATATTTCTTAAGTATAATAATCTATGATTATGTTATCATTATAGTTGAATTCGAGTGATGTCAGACAGTGAATCTTTATTAACTGAAAATAAATGTAAGTGAGTATGATTACAGACAATTTATTTACTTTTCTAGATTTGTTTACATTTCAAGATGAGACGCAATTATGGATTTCAAGAGAATTTATAGAGAAATATCCTCAATTACCCTTTCATGATATTATTCAACACTCAGATAAATATGAGGATGGTAGCTATTATATAGATATGGCTTCTTCTCCTATAGATAGAGTCGTTTCGTTTTTAAATGAAGAAATTGCTGATATTTCTTCTTTAAATCTACGAAATAGTTATGATATATATAAAACACTTCATGAATATTCAATTACACTTGATAATGAAATTCAAAGTGATTTATTCTTCCATGTTAAAGATTTATTTATTGATTATTTAAAAGAAAACAATTATCGAATAAATGATTGTTATAACCAACATGACCAGTTACATATGTCGATGGAGTTATTTAGTTCAAAGAGTAAAGAAATAGTTATAGAAGGTAATTATTTAGTATTATATATGTCTTTAATATGTATAGGATTATTTACACCTCAACGAAAAGATGAATTATTGTATTATTCGATTCTAATTAAAATGATGAATATTAGTGAAGTTTTTGTTTTTTGTATATATATATATATATATAGTAGTATATTAATGTATAATAATAATATATATAGATGATTATTCATCAGATATTCCATTAGAATACGTATGTCCTTCTTCTATTAAAGATATATTTCCATCATTAAGAGAATTAAAAATTTCTGGTATATATTATTTTATTATATATATATATATATAGTATCTACATATTACAAGGAAAGTGAACAGTTATTAAATCCAAATAGTGATGAGTATATAATGAAATATATTCGGTTATTCAGTAGATATGGATGTGGAATGGATATTCCTGATAATTACAACTATTTTACAGAATCAGAAATGAATGAATATAATAAAAAATCTACATTAAATATGAATACTATATATTATTCTCATGACATGATTGATTCTTATAAAAAAAGAAGAGAAAACAATACGTTACCTAAATTATATAAATATATTGTTTATGAAGCTATATATAATAATGATGGTTCGGAAGCTGGAAATAGTAAAAATACTTATGGTAATTTTTCACGTAATGATGTCAGTATTAAATATAATAGTAAATATATATAAATATTTTAGAATTTTTTCTTTTTATCTCATTATATATAGATGAAACAAATGAGAAAACATTTTCGTATATAATTATCTTTATTGAATAATATTTATTTAAATATATATCAAATAGTATAATGGAAATATCTTCAGAATGGGGTATAACTCAATTATTACGTCTTATTTCTTATTTCTCTATTTCAAAAATCGAGAAAAATTATTGTAAATAAGAATATATAGTACACTAATGAATTTTTTTAGTTGATTTTCAATATGATGCTATGATTGCTCTGAAAGTATTAAAAGAAGTTGTATTCGACTCTTTAACTACATTAAGTGTTGAATGGAGTATTTTTTAATTATTATTATCAATATTTTTATTCAATATAGTTGAAGTTCTGGCTGATAAAATTGATAAGAATCTATTTAAAAAAATAATTACAACTCATGTATTTCCAAATGTTACTGAACTCATCTATGATGATCGTATGTATATATATAAATAAATGTATGTATATTATATATATCTATATATGTATGTAGGATCATTTCAGTTATCATTCATAAAGAAAGAATGTTTCCCAAAACTACATATTATCAACTACAATATTGAAATATGTAAATTGATTTTTCTATAGATAAATTATAGTATATTATTATAGCTGCTGATACTCTTGAGTTCTTATTTCCACCGAGCTTAATCTCTATGATTGATACTATTATAATAAATGAAATTAATTCTAGCCAAAAAAATGAAATCATTTTAACTTTAGATAATCTAGCTTATACTCATTCAATTCATATCGATGGAATTGGTATAGTCTTATATATATATATTTGATTTTATATAGATTTATTTATTAATGACTTTCCACATTCAAAAGAATTGTTAAACAAAAATCTTATATCTTTTGATAGAAATTATAGTATAAATTTTTTCTCACTCTTTTATATATATATATATATAATAATATTTAATATAATATAATAACATATAATAGTATATAATAGATAATATAATCTAATATTTATTATAAAGTTAAGATTTTTTGTTCTGAAGATGTGAAAAAGTTAGATCGTTTTAAGAATTATATATA
This sequence comes from Blastocystis sp. Blastoise, assembly GCA_039096225.1. Taxonomy (NCBI): domain Eukaryota; class Bigyra; order Opalinata; family Blastocystidae; genus Blastocystis; species Blastocystis sp. Blastoise. Next base: position 1,717,686 of record JBBPEB010000009.1, read on the forward strand.
CAATATTGATGTTTTATATATTACATTCAAAAGTATTCAAGTCTATATATATATATATATAACATTAATTTCTTTTTATTTATAGATTACAAAGAAGATGAAATAAGAAATTCTTTAGAAAGATTCTTACAGAGTAATATATTACAACATTTGAACTATTTAAGTGTTTCATGTATATTCTTTTTTATCAATATATATTATTATTATACTTGGTATACTATCTTTAGTCGATCATACTATAAGTATAGAATATTTAAAATGGATATCAAATATTTTTGATGATACTAAAATTAATACTATTTGTGAATTATTTTTTGATTGTATATATTTTATTATGAAACACATTATAATTAATATTAAGTGAGTTCTGTTGCAAAAGATTTATCATTTGAATATTTATATGTATATGAAAACATAATAGAAAAATTAATTCATAAAGCTTCTATTGTTACGATACAAGGTAATTATTTTTAAATATGATTATTCTATTTAATAAAATATATTTAATTAATATTAACTATATTTATCAGATTGTTATATGATTTTTTTAAATCGATTAATTCTCAAAGGTTGTTTTCATAATACGACTGAATTGAGTTTAGGTATATAATTATTAAATAAATATTATATCTTCGTTGTAAACTATAATATATATCATTCTATTTTTATATTATTATTATTATAGAAATTGATGATATTCCAGATGATAGTTTTTATGAACTATATACTAAAAACAATTTTCAACAATTAACACTTATTGAGTTTTGTATATATTAATAATAAGATTATAATTGTATCATGAATGCTTATATATAGTCTCTTATTCTATAAATAAATATTTTTCTAAAATATTAAATATTTCCATAGATATTCGTGATGAAAAATGGTGGCTTCATTTCATTCAAAAATTATGTAACTATATGAATAACAATAGTTTTCCATCATCAAGTACTATTCGATTAATTGGTATGTTATTAAAGATGATACTATTTATATTCATTATTATTATATTCTATAGATACATTTTATTATAATCTTGACTATATTTATAATCCAAGTACTTCTTCTCTTCAATGTAAATATGATAATGATTCATTTATAGATACAATTATGTGTACAGATGATGAAACGATGAATAAATATGAGATAGAAACATTATTTGATTGTATTAGAGAAAATAAAACTAAATATATAAGAAGTTTAGAAATATATATTTTTGATGAGGAACAATTATCAGAACTCATTAGTTTTTTAACTAATGGAAAGATTCCTAAATTGAAAGAATTTATTTTTAGTATTAGTATATATACAGTTAATTCTATTGATATTTTTATATCATATAGGTAATGATATTTCTGATGATAGCACTAATATATATAAGCAACAATTGAATGATTCTTCATTTATTAAGGAAAATCATATCAAATATGAACTGAAAAAAGTAGTATGTATAAATTATTTTTAACATCTATTTTTTTTGTTTTGCTATATTTATTATGTATTTCATTTCTTGTTTTACATATATATATTCAAGTTTCCATTGATTATATTAATATTATATGATTTAAAATATAAGAATCATGATAATTTATTATATGTACATTAATGTTTTAAGTATAAAACAATTTTAATAAAATGTATTATTATTGTTTAATATGACTATATTGTTATATTGTGTTTATTAGATATTCCTTATGGATAATAAATCTATCTAAAAATTATATTTTAATGATATTTTGAAATGTGAGTAATTAGCATGTTTATAAGAGGTGGCTGATATATTTATATAATATGGAAAAAATGACTTTTTTGATACATATTTTTTTTTTAATAAAATGAAAGAGTTAAAAACATATTATTATGGTTGCCATTTATTTATTATATATAATTTCATTAGTTGTGTTTAATTTAGATTTATTAATTTGAAAATATATTCATATATATTATGAGCTAATCTAATTATTTATATATTATAAGCTAATTTAATTATTTATATATTATGAGTTAATCTAATTATTTATATATTATGAGTCTACATAAATATATGTATATGAATAATCATTAATACAGAACTTCACTCCATATAATACCAAACTACTTTTGAAAATAATTTTTTGGAGAAAGAATATATATTTTATGTATTATAATTATCTTGATGATAATAATTATTAACAATATATCATGATCAAATATCCTTAAGAATAAAAAGAATGTAGAGAGAATAAGATAACGAATATTATCAGTATTAGCAAGGATATTAAAGTTGAAACAAATAAAATAAAATTGAATGAATAGAGAAACATAGTGTAGACATGATAAATAAATATAAATATAATAATTAAGGAAATAATTGGAATGATTATAAAAGGAAGTAATGTAATCATATAATATATAAGTTATTTAAACATCTCGTTTCCATTTAAATAATATACAACATTAATTGAAGTTCAAATAGATCCTATTAAGAAGATTTGAAACTATAATGATAATAAAAGAGACTATCTAGAAATAATATATATTGATTAATATCATCGAATACACACAAACTAATAATTCACAAATAATAGACTTGCTGCTATAGCTAATGAAATAAAGAATGAAAATGAGTTGCTTATTTTAATCTATTTTAATACTTTTTTGTAGATCCCATAATTTATAAATACAAAAATATAATATTTTTCATCATAAATGTGTTTTAAATGAATAATAAAGAGATTTAATGAATGAATTAAAAAGTTGATTAAAATCATGATTTATTTTAAAATGAAAGCTATTAAATGAAAATAATTATAAATTGATAAAATAAAAGTGTTTAAAAATATTTACGATTATTATTAATATTTTCGCTATAAAAGATAATAGTTTCATAATTTTGATTTAAAATAGTTTTCATTTTTATTTTATTTCTTTTATTATTAAGAATGGTGAAAGAGAAGGTAGAATTTGATGCGAATAAGATGGGTGATATTCAGAAGGATGTAATTCATTTTGAAAGACTGATTGGTGATTTGATTGGTATTTTAAGTAAGTCAATAAGTTTCTGTATTCATTCAGGTGAGTCTATAAATGAATTAGTAAAGCAATCCGTAAGATATTGTGAAGGAATGAATGATAAGAATGGTGATGATCCAAGTATAATTATCCAAGAATCTTCTTTTCTGAATGAAAATGATTCTACTATGAATAAAAATGATAATGGAATTGATTATATTCGATTCACAAGTAATGGTCCAGTTTATTCTCTTCCTAAAAGAGTAACAAATAGTTTAGTAGGAGCATATTTATATGAACAATGTCAAGATGATCAAAAAACTGTTGATGATGAAGCTTATTTAGATTATCCTTATGATGAAACAGTAGCTCCTTTATTAATTGATTCTTTAATGAATAAGAAAGTGAATATTGATAAATTAATGATGAAAGATCAAATTGATTTATTAAGGATGTTTGATTACTGTGAATTACCTATTCCTGAAGAATTAGTGAAGACTATATATAGAATGGATCGTAATATGATACAATATAAAGAAAGTGATGATGTTATTCTATATATAAATGATAAGGAAGATGATAGATTAAAAAAATACTTAAAGAATAATGGATTAATGAATAAGATTGTTAATGAATATGGTAGTGGATATGTAGATTATGATGAAGAGAATAATGAAATGTATATGAAGATGAATTTTGAATATATTAATTATATCAATGAATATATTAAATATAATTGTATTTATATTTCTGAAGAAGAAACAAAGAATATAAATAAAGAATTATTAGAGAATGAAATGTATAGTTTATTTGGTGATAAAGGAAGAAATAGTGTAAAGAATGGATGGAATATTAATGTTTCATTTCTTCATTCATATATAGTTGATCCTACTAGTGAAGTCTCTTTAGTGAATTGGCTTGGTAAAGAAAAGAAATGGAAATTACTATTTAGGCATTTATTAATTTATTATATTATATCATTATATATAGAGCAAGTGAACATGATTATAAAACAAGTGAATTTCATAATTATTGTGATTATAAAGGAGAAACAGTTACTATTATCAAACATATAGGTAAAAATAATCATATTAATATATTTGGAGGATATACAGATCAAAGTTGGGATAGTTATAGTGGTTGGAAACCTAATTCTAAAGAATTTCTATTTACATTAAGTAATGACCATGGTATTCCACCTACTAAATATGATAATACTAATAGTAGCTGTGGTTTATATTGTGGTTCTTCTTATGGTCCAATGTTTGGAGGTGGCAATGATATCCATATATCTGATCAATGTCATAGTAATACTAGTTCTTATTGTAAAGCATCTTCTTATTCTGAAGTGAATACTCCTCAAAAATCATCCTTATTTGTAAATACAAATAATGCTAATTCTGAAAATCATTTTACAGTAGATGATTATGAAGTCTGGGGAAGAGCATAAAAAGAATAATAAATTACTATTTCTTTTTTATTTCTCTCTTTATATATATTGTTTTCTTTTCTTTATTGAGAAAAGTTTTTCATTATATATATATTATTTTTAATAAAATATAAAAAGTAGTTTTGTTAATTGTTTTCTAACTGCATTCATACTATTAAAAGTTTATTAATATTAATTATTATATAATATTCTCAAGATAAATATATATTTTTTATTAAAAATAATTTTTATAAACATGTTTATTTTATAGATATATAACAAAGATTAAGATATAAATCATAAGAATAAAATCAATAAAATATATGAAGGATAGGAATTCTATGATAATAATAAACATCAATATATTTTGTTTATTTAAATAATTAAAAACAATACTTATTGAAAGTTTAAAACAATATAGAGTTATCTATAATATAAAATGAAAAATGTTTTTATTCTTTTATTTATTAACAATTTAATATTTTTTATAAACTATAATAATAGGAATATTATATATATGAATATATATTTATATAATATATATATAATTATATCATTGTTGAAAAAAAATAAATATAAAAATGATTAAAATAAATATATAGAATGATTATTATTTAAAAAAATAAACAAATTCAAATAAATATTTAAAATAAAACTAAATAAAGTTTTTAAATATAAAAAAAAATAATTTTAAACAAGAATAAGTTGAGAATAGTATAGAATTCATGAATAGTATACAATTTACAAAAGTAGCCAAATGAACATTTTAATAGTATTTATAACTATTATAAAATAAGAATGATTATGAAAATAGTTTTTATTATGATGAAGAGTATAAATATAGATGAATAATAGAATAATATAGAAAATTTGAATAAATAATAAAAAAGATAGATTTGATGAGATCAGTCCCTTCCCTCACTTTTGTGACAGTTGCCATGACCATGGCTGACTGTCACTTTCAGCCAGACTTAATTTGACTTAGTCAAAAATAATTCAAATTACACTGTCAAAAATAAATATTTTGTCACAAATTTTGGTGACAATTGCCATATGGCAAAAAAAAAGGGCCTCAGGGAAGGCGTTATATATATATATATATATTGTTTGTATAATATGTATCTATTATATATAATAATAATAATATATATATAGTACATAAATATTATATAGAGGATGATTCATCTTATTCATTTGTAGGTTCATTTGATCTATTTAATATACTTAATACCTTGATAATGTATATATATATATATATATATATATATATATATATATATTTCTAACAATAAAAATTTATAAGAATATATATATATAGAGAGAGAGAAAATAATTCAAATATTAATCATTAAATAGCTATTTGAATGCTATTCTATATATATTCAATATATCCTATATTTGGTCTTTATTATTTAAAAAGGAAATATTTTTTGGAATAAATGAATTGAATATTATATTTGAATTTTTGTTTTTAATAATAAATTATATTTGAATATTTTTTATGTTAAAAAATATCTTATTAGTGAATATATAAATATATCGATTAATATAAAATATATAATATTATCTAAGAAGAAAAGAAATAAATTGTTGTATATGGTTTAGAAGTGTTAAAAGAAAGATATAAACATTATTAAATATACTAAACTTATATATATATTGAAATATCGATTATAAATGGAAGAAGAACTATTCTATAGGTATATATATATTCTTATATGGTTATAATTAATATATTTATTCTTATTATAGTTATATATTATTTATATATATTTATAGTCATAAAAAATTATATGCATCTTGAATATTATTATTCTATTCTCCTATTAATGTAGTTACGTATATTCGTCTATTTAAAAATAATTTATGAGATTCTTTTTTAAATAATAATATTATGGTTATAGAATAGTTTATCATATTAAAGCATATAATGTGATGAAACAAATTCATTCTGAATTTGAAGAAATTCTTAAAGAATAAATATTACTATTTTGTTATATATAATAATAAAATATAATAATAATACTATTGTATTTCCTTCTTCTATGCGATCCTCACAACAAAAAGATAAACTAAATCAAGCTTCTCTTTCCCATGGGAATAACACATTATTTAGGCGATTATTTATGAATCGAAAAAGTCATTATGTGCTTTCAACTCTGAAATCTCATTCACCTATTCCACTTTGTTCAATGTCTCCTTCTATATCTCCTTCTCCTTCTATTAATAATACAAATATTTCTCCGATTACAACTATACATAGATCTTCATCTACTATTCCTTCTTCTTCATCTCATTCATTTACAGATTCTTCTAATTATTCAACAAAAACTTTATCATCTTCAACTATACCTATATCAAATGATTATACTCAATCATATTCTTCTATTCAAGAAAATAATATATTTTCTGATACATATATACCTACATCTCAAAATACATGTTCTATCCTTTCTACATATTTAACTACAACAAATGAAGAAGATACATCAAATCTTATAAGTAGTAATATTTCTATGAATACTAATAATAATTCAAATAAATAATAATAATTCAAATAACTTTATATTAACTAATAAAATAGCTATAAACCAATATAATGATTCATAAAATGAATATATAAATAAGAATACATTAAGTCCTATGATTCTTCAAGATAAAGAATTATTTAAAAAGAAGAATAGTATGAATAGAATACCTCAAAATAATCGATTTCATTCAAATAGTATATCTACAGTATATGATAATAATATATCATTAACAGAAATAACAGAATATTCTAAAAAACATTCATCATTACGTCTTCTTATTCATTCTTCTTCTTCTTCTTCTTCTTCTTCTATTCATAATTTACCTTCTACTATATCGGATAGTTTATCTACATATATATACATAATCATTGTGAAACTACTCATTATAATACTCCTATTGCTCTTCTTCCTTCTTCTAAATATATTTTATATAATATAGATTTATATTCATCTAATCCTTCTATAGATATACATTATTCAAATAATAATAATAATAATAATAATAATAATAATAATAATAATAATAATAATAATAATAATAATAATAATAATAATAATAATAATAATAATAATAATAATAATAATAATAATAATAATAATAATAAGTTTAATAATGCTAATAATAATAATAATAATAATAATAATAATAATAATAATATAGAAATTGAAAATGAATTATCTACAAATGTGACTACTACTTCTAAAGCAGATTCGAATAGAATTCGAAGTAAGCTTATTCAACGTCGTATACGTTGTTTATGTATAAAGAGAATAGTTGAATGTAAAAGTTAATTTAGTAGTTATAATTATAAACCATAGAAATTATTATTATTTGATTTAGGAACTCCTTTATATGAAGTATTACCTTATACTATATTAGGATTAAAGAAAGCACGAGTATTATTAAAATTACCTCATATAATACATTTTCTCCTTCTTTATATTATTTATATAATCTTCAACTTTTATTATTACTTCTTTAGTTGAGTATTTATCATTAGGTATTTATTATAGTAAACAATTCCATATTAGTATTCTTAATGATATTATTACGGATATTTATAATTTATTATGTATTAGAAGAAGAAATAATAATTTTGAAAATTAACAAAGAATGAAAGTGGAGAAGAAAATGAAATGAAAAAAGAAATAAAAAAATTATTAATTATGATAATGATGAAATAGAAAAATTAAAATAAAATATTAAGGAAATAAAATATTAATGATCAACGAAGAGTTATATAATATTATATATTTATTTTTTATTCATTATTATATATATAGAAGAATTAATGGATCATATATTGACTAGTAAAAATATAGTTTATATTACAATCCTTCTTGATATTATTCTATTTTATATATAAAGTAGGCAAAAATTTACTTATATAATTTTAGATCTGTTTTTATTGTTATATGTATATATATATATATATTATTTTATGTATTATAACGATACTAATTATTCTATCTATTTATATAGAGAGATTTATTAGTATTATGAACTCATATATGCTATTTATTTGTGAATCCTATATGTTCTCCTACTCCTATTACTATCTCTACACTTTTTTTTATTCTTGTTATTTCTTTCTTTCATTCTTATAAATACTCTTCTACTTTTATTATATTAAATAAATTGTAAATTAAGATAAGATCTTCTTAAATTTATTTTAACTACTATATATTCTTAAATTCTTTAATTATCTTCAACTAAAGAATATATATTTTATTATTAGCTTATTATTTATATCTTTCTAAAAAATGAATTGTAGAATTTTATGGAAGAATAATGATAATTGAAATATTAGCAATATTCTCAGAAACTTATTATTATCAAGAAGTAAATATTTTTTTATTATATACTCTTATATATTATATAGATTGATTTATAAAGTAACATATTGATTAGTTAGACTTGTAGGAGAATGGATGATATGAATTTTAGTCAAAGATGGCATGCTAATAATTGTATTAATAAGAAAGGTATATATATATATATATATATATTTATAGATTATATACATATAGGAGGATCATCTTATTATGTGACTAATCCTATATCTATATTCACTCTTCTATATACATATACTAAAAGATGTTTATAAGATGATATGATAAATTATAGTGTGTCATTTAACATTATTCAAAAATATTGTGAGAAAGGAGTACAATTAGTAACTACTGATAATAAAAGGTATATATTATTATTATTATTTTTTTGATATGTAGGTATTTTTTATTTATTATTCTTGCAAATAATTTTATAATTAAATTGTATTATATATATTTATATTTATTTAAAGTCAACAAAATTATATATAAGAAATAGTAATTATAAATATATTTATTAAAAATATCATATATACATAAAATAATTTATTTTTCTTTATTTAGGTGATATAAAAAGAATTTATTAACGTTTAATTGTTCAAGATCTAAATCTATATTATCATAATCAAAATTCCTATATATATATATATAAGAAACTATTGTATATATACATTTTATTTATTTTTTTAATATTTTTTTGAAACATATTATATTCTTTGATAAATTGTTGAATCATTCCAAATATAAGAATTGCATTGTTATTATCATAAGATTTATCACACTTTATATATAATATTTATTTATTATATATATATATATATATATATATATATATACTTTTTTATATTGAACAATAATTTTTGATGTATTAATTTTAAATAATCTATATATATATATATATAGATAATTATATCAGAATAATTAAATATACTTTTTCATTTGATTTATAATTTGATTAAGATATTTATCATTTCCATTTTCAAATTCAAAAAAATTATATATATTAATTGTAAGCGTTTTCTTTTTATCACCATTTGATAATTTATTAATTATTAAATAATATCTATCTTTATTTCTATAATAATATTAATATATATATATATATATAGATTAATACTTTAAATAGATTGTAAATATAAAAAATATTGGTGAATTGGAATTAAAATGAATCTGAATTTCATCAGATATATTATATAACTATATATATATTATTGTTAATAATAGGTATATATATATATATATATATACATAAGAATCATTAATAAAATCATTATAATTATAGTAGTTATGAATGAATAAATTTATATTATTGGTTGTTACAATTTGGTTATAAACATTCAAATATAAATATATATCAAATAATTCACTTGGAAAAGATCCTTCATGTAAGAATGTATACTATATATATTATATTATATTATATTATATTATATTATATTATATTATATACATATTGTTTTTCATTAACTATTATCTCATTATCTATATATATATATATATATATATATATATATATATATATATATATATATATATATATATATATATATTATATTATATAATACTAATTAGATTATATGTTTGTTTATTATTTATTTGTATAGGATCATTTTCATATTGACTATTTTGACTATTATTATAACAACTAGCTGTATATATATATATATATAAATATTATATTATTATATTATATACATTATATATATATATATTATATTATATTATATTATATATATATATACAAATATTAATATTATCATTTGAATAATTTATAGATAAATTTGATGATTGATTATGAATTTCTTTGCTTATATCATTATTTTCAGATAATGAAGTATAATCATATACATCAGTAGGTATTATATTATCAGCATTAATATTATCAATATTATATTTAATAGATGATTGTATATTAGAATTATTAGCTGAAATTATATTAGCTGAAGATTGGTTATTATTTTGAATAACTTTAGATGCATATTCATTAGTATTTTGAAGTTTTTGGAAAGAAATATTATTACTATTACTAATTATTGGATTAGCCAAATTATTATTGATATTATTTAATAAGATATTAGGAGATGAAGAAATTATATTATCATTACTACTAATTATTGGATTTAATGAATTATTGTAATTGATTGATGAATTAAGATAGTTATTATTATTTATTAATGGATTTGAAGAACTGTTATGATTAATGAATGAATTAGAAGAATTATTATTATTTTGATTATTAATATTGATTGATGAATTAAGATAATTATTATTATTGATTGATGAATTAAGATTGTTGTTATTATTGATTGATGAACTAAGATAATTGATATTATTGATTGATGGATTAGAAGAATTGTTATAATTGATTGATGTACTAGATAAATTATGATTATTATTTACTATTGGATTAGATAAATTATGATTATTATTTGATATTGGATTAGATAAATTATGATTATTATTTGATATTGGATAAGAAGAATTGTTATAATTGATTGATGCATTAGATAAATTATGATTATTATTTGATATTGGATAAGAAGAATTGTTATAATTGATTGATGTATTAGATAAATTATGACTATTATTTGATATTGGATAAGAAGAATTGTTATAATTGATTGATGTATTAGATAAATTATGATTATTATTTGATATTGGATAAGAAGAATTGTTATAATTGATTGATGTATTAGATAAATTATGATTATTAGTTGATATTGGATAAGAAGAATTGTTATAATTGATTGATGCATTAGATAAATTATGATTATTATTTACTATTGGATTAGATAAATTATGATTATTATTTGATATTGGATAAGAAGAATTATTAATGAATGAATTAGAAGAATTATTATTATTTTGATTATTATTGTTGATTAATGGATTAGATAAATTATTTATTATTTGCTTAGAAGAATTATCATTGATAGAATTATCACTATTGGAAATGATAGAAATATTAAACTGATCAATATCTTCAACAGAATTATGAATACTTGGAATTGGAGAATAATAATTATTTAATATATTATTAGGGTTTAGATTATATTGATTATTTAATGAATCATTTATACTATAATTATTATCATTGTTATTAGAATTAAATGAAGGAAGAAGAAGAGGAGAAATAAGTTCTATACTTTTTTTATTTTCATCATCATTCATACTATTGAACTTTATAATGGGAGATATAATTATAGGAGATATTTGTTGATCTGATAATTTAATATATTTATTTTCATTGTTACAATTATTTATTTTAGCACTATCTTTTGATTCCATCTATGGGATATATATGATAATATGAATATACATGAATAAAAAATATGAATATGAATATGAATATGAATATGAATATGAATATGAATATGAATATGAATACATATGGATAATATGAATATACATGAATAATATGAATATGAATATATATGAATATGAATATGAATATGAATATGAATATGAATATGAATATATATGGATAATATGAATATACATGAATAATATAAATAATATCGATAATAAAAATAATATGGATAATATTGATAATATGAATACTTTAGATGATATATCTTCTTTTGATTCAATATAACGATTTATATCATAATTGAATGTACACTTTCTAACCAGTAATTCATATGAGCAAGTCTATATATATATATATATATATATATATATATATATATATATATATATATATATATAGATATCTACATACTAGAGCTTCATGAATGGTTATTAGGTTACCATCAATATCTCTTTCTGGGACAAAATAATTCATTTCTTTAGCGAATTGTTTATCCAGGACATAATCAATGAATACTTTTATACCAAGCTCAGAAGTACATAAATCATTTAATTTAAAATCATTATTATTATATATAGTTTTATATTTTATATTTAGATTATAGTATTTGTCATGAACATCATTTGTATGATGGCAACTTCTGATGAAACTTTGGCAATAAAGAGGATTAACACAATTTGTTCTTCCAAACCAAGTGGCAAAACAATGTCTATAGGAATAACCTGAGTGATCTTTAGGTATGTTACTAAATAATTTTTTTAATTGATGTTTACAACTATATAGGTATATAAGTTAATATATATATATATATATAGATTTAGATAAATATATATATATAGGTATACATAGTGGGATAGGTACTATATGTGAATTGGGATGCTACATAATTACTATTAGTATTTGGTTTTCGTATATATAGGAATAAATTTGTTGTATATTCAATATCATTATCTTTTAAATATTCACATATTTGATTTCTTATAATTATATATTTATCATATATCTTTTGAAATTTTTCGCATAAAATATATATATCAGGAAATTTCTTGCCGTCAGAATAAGGAATATTTCCATTCTTAGATCCTGTATGTATTATATATATATATTCTTTTTTAGTATTTTCATTTCTATATTTCTTTAGGTTTTCAAATAATTTCAAATTATATATATCATTATTTCTAAGTGGACAGCCTGTGCAAGTCTGAAGGAGATACATCATAAGAATCGTAATAGTATGAAATTTTTTTATATATATATCATTAATATTTTTCTTATTATTAATTTCTTCTATATATATATTAATTTTTTCAAATAATGTTCTAATTATATTGTAGTAATCTTGTAAAGAGATAAGAGCTTCCATTTTCTTTTTCTTATTCAAATCCTCAAAAGCTTTACTATCATTTTTACTAATGAAATTGTTATCTGTAATCATAACTGAAGACTTGTGAGTAATATATGTTAGTGTTTCTTTTATTATATCTTTCATTTTATTATCTATATATACATTTTTTCTTTCTATATAGGTAATTATAGATCTTATCTCTTGTATTCTATTATGAAGGGTTTTTGGACAATTTGATCTGGGCAGAATATTTAGAGTAACGTATTTATATATAAAATCAGGAAATAGTAAAATATTCAAACCATAATGATCAAGTTCTTCCTGATATAATACAAAAGCAAAATTGATTATATCACAAATACTAAGCATAATTTCATAACTATATATATATATATTATTATTATTATTATTATTATTATTATTATATATATATACAAAATTTGTTTCTCAGATAGAGAATATATAGATATATCCGGTATTTTATCCTCAACCCCGTTTTCATAGAAGTCTCCAGTAATCACAGATTTAATTAAAGGTAAAGCATATTTTATAAATATTTTTGTATTTGTATCCATTAGTAGAATTCTTTTTCTACTACACTTTCTTTGATATTTCCAATATTTTATTATATTATATAGGCGACTAATATCATCATCACTTAATCGTTCTGGTAAAAAGCAACCAAGAAGATTTTTATTTATTTCTAATGATTTCTCACCAAGATTTATTCTTTCATTTAATTTTACAGGTAACTATATATATATATATATATATATATATATATATATATGTATATATACATTTCTTAATTCTTGAATTATATTTAATGATACTTCATTATTTTTCTTTTTCTTAATTATCTAGAATTATTATATTTATTAAATGTATATACATATAATATATATATAGATACATATCCTAATTGCAGATATATATAGGTTTGAAGATCCAAATCTTTTACAAGTAGTGGGTTAGTAATAATCTATAAATTAAAATTAAAATAAATATGATTATTATTTAAATATATACATGTTTAGTATAGTTTGTATCCGAGTTCAAAATTAAATTACACAAATTATTCATAAAATCCTGTATATATATATTAATTATTATTATTATTATTATTATTATTATTATTATTATTATTATTATATATATAGATTTTAAATATACTTCATTATCATCAAGATTTATTTTGTATTGCTTCAAAAAATTATATATTTCTGATCTTATCTATTGAGTATATATATATATAAATCAAAAAATATTATTTTAAAATATATTTATACTTCTTCATCTATTTCATTATTATTCTTAATTATATTTTGAATATCTATATATCGTATGAATTATAATAATAATAATGCATTTAATATATAAACAATTATTACTTGATAATGTATATAGAAATGTTTTGAGTTCTTCTGAACTTATTAGAATTTCTTCATCATCTTCTTCTTCATTATTTTTAATTGCTAGTGGTATATAGTCTATTTTATTCTTATTTGATATAATTTTCCCATTATCATTCTCTATATATATATATATATATATATATATATATATATATATATATATACAGGTGAGTCTATATCAATTACATTATCTTGAATTTCGTCATTATTCTTGTTAGAATTGAATTTATAAGATTGATTATTATTTATCTTAATAGAATCATATTCTTTATTATCTATAGATTTCTTTTTTATTTTTATATTTTTATGTAGAATCGGTGAAAGAAATGATGCTTCAATAGGAAATTTATGACAAACAGGTAATTGTTTATTTGTAGAATTGGGATTACATTGATTATTTAAATTATTATTAGATATAGTAGATTTAATAGAATTATTAGAAATTGATATAGGTGGAGAAGGAGATGAATGAAAATTATTGATAGATGAATTATTATTATGATTATTATTAAAAGTTGATATAGGTGGAGAAGGAAATGAATGAAATTTATTGATAGATAAATCATTATTATTATTATTAGAAATTGATATAGGTGGAGATAGAGATGAATGAGATTTATTGATAGATGAATTATGATTATGATTATTATTAAAAATTGATATAGGTGGAGAAGGAGATGTATGAAATTGATTAATAGATGAATTATTATTATTATGATTATTATTAAAAATTGATATAGGTGGAGAAGGAGATGATATAGAAGATGGAGATGAATTAAATTTATTGATAAATGAATTATTATTATGATTATTATTAAAAATTGATATAGATGGAGAAGGAGATGAATGAAAATTATTGATAGATGAATTATTATTATGATTATTATTAAAAATTGATATAGGTGGAGAAGGAGATGATATAGAAGGAGATGAATTAAATTGAATAGAATGAATAGAAGGAGATGAATGAAAATTATTGATAGATGAATTATTATTATTATGATTATTATTAAAAATTGATATAGGTGGAGAAGGAGATGATATAGAAGATGAAGATGAATTAAATTTATTGATAGATGAATTATTATTATTATGATTATTATTAAAAATTGATATATGTGGAGAAGGAGATGATATAGAAGGTGAAGATAAATTAAATTGAATAGAATGAATAGAAGGAGATGATATAGAAGGTGAGTAATATAGATCACTATTCATATATAATGGATTAGGGTCTTTAGATAAAGGACTAGGAGGAAAAGAAGAACAAGAAGAAGAATCATCGATCAAAATTGTATTAACTATATATATTATTTATGAAATGAAAATTATATTATTATTAATGTATATATATATATATATATTACAATTATTATTTAATATTTTTTTATTTTGTTTTTGAAATTTATTGTTATTTGAAGATGAGATTTCTATTTTATTATAATATTATTATAGTATATATATACTTTTTTTAGGTGTACTTGATTGACGAGTTTTTTCATAAGTAGAATCAATAGATAATTGTTGAGTTTCTAGTATATCATTTTTAAAACGATTGTTATTTTTTTTGATTTTATTATTTTTAGTATTCGCTATAATTTTAATAATTGATATATAGATTTATTAATAATAATATATAAAATATTTTTATATTTATATTAGATACAATCAAATTGATTAATACTTATTTGGTTTTGCTATATAAAAATAAATAATTTATTTATCATGTATTATGTATATTATATCATACAATTCTTTTCATTACTATTAAATAAGAAAAATAAATATTGTTATTTATAACTAATTTTTTTCTGAATAGTTTTTTTTAATCAATTATATTTTAATATAAAATAAAAACTGTAAACAAACTGTATATTAACTGTATATTAACTGTATATTAACTGTATATTAACTGTATATTAACTGTAAATAAACTATATATTAACTGTAAATAAACTGTATACTAAATATAATTAAACTGTATACTAAATAAAATTAAACTGTATATAAACTGTATACAAAATTTTTCTGATCAACGAATGGTTTATATATATAGGATTTAAATATATTTTTAAATATAATTATTATATATATATATGTTTTTATATATCGTACATTATTTTTTTCCAGTTTAACACATTTAGAATATAAATTTATAAAAACTTAATTATTTGAAAAATAAAATAATTAATACTAACCCTGTTGATACGATGACAATCAGTATCAGTATCATTTCTATTGTTAATTATATTTATTTTTTATTGATGATTATATATATATTGTTTTTTATTTATGTATATAGTATATACTTTATAAGTCAAAAGAATAATATTAAAAATTAATTAAAAATTTTATAAGAATATCATCTATATTATGACTTATTCTCTTTGAATATGGTAGTTCTTTGATATATGACACCATTTTATTCTATGTATATAATCTAAAGATTATAAATATATAGATGAGATTCATTTAAATATCATATTTCAGGATATAGAGCATAAAATTGTCGATGAAAAATTATAAAAAATCTTGCATCAAAAATCATTTTTTTCAATCATAATTGATCCTATCAACTCATTCACACAAATTATAACACTTTTAAAGCTATATTATATATATACATGCTATTTAGATATTTCTTAGTAAATATGTTTCTTTAAAATATACAAGTCAAAGAAAATCGTTTAAGAAATCGATAGTCTAAAAAATAATATCATAAAAAAGTCATAACCACATTTATTGATTATATTTCTAGCACTTTTAAATGCTATATATATTTATGACACTGTTGTTATTCTATAATAAAAGAATTATTATTATTAAATAAAAAATGATAGAGGTATATGACTTTTATTAAAGAGAGGCAAAAAAAAATTAAAAAAACTTAAATTTCTTCTTTTCATTTTTGATACCCTAGATAATGAATTTTGAAGCAAATCTGTTCGTATGCATTTAATACATGATATAGCTTAGTAATAACTAAAAATAACAAATTTAGAAGACAAAAAAAAACAACATATTGCATTTTGACCCAATGTCGACTTGTCAAGATAAATCTATTAAAGTGTTATTTCTTATGTATGGACAATGCTGTATATGAATATAAACGATATAAAGCCATTTAACAACATTATCCTAGTTAAAAGACCCTTTTTCCAATCTTGCCAAAACTGATTCATTTTGTGCGAAAATTTTTATTTTTTTAATTGCTACTTTTCTCAATGATGGATTGTCGTTATATTATGTTTGACACCAAAAAATATATCTACGTTTTATAAACTTTATATCTAGTATGCTTTTATATTATTATTCTGAAAATGGAAGACACTATTACAATAACAAGATTAAAAAAGTGATTGATCATGATTTTTAAATAATCAATGCTACTGATCTCATTTTTGAACTAATATGTCTTAAATATATAAAATATGTATCTATATGTTATCCTTATTCGATATTGGTGTCTTTCATATATATTTAATATATTTTTATTGGTGAATGAGTTAAAAGAAACTTGAGTATGCAAATTAATCTTTTCTAAAAATTTCAGTTTTTTAAATCTCATTCGTAAGTACTCATTTAAGTTATATTTAAAAATTATGAATATACATATGTGTACTAGATCATTATTACTATCTATTTGATATACATATATGTTTGAATAAGGACGTTTTTCAAAACTGATGTAAATGCTGACTCAAGTAGAAAAGTATAAGTGTGTTATTCTAAACACATATCATATGTATTTTAGTTTAATACACATTTTAGAAAGCATTTGGCACAGCATTCTCATTTCGAAATGTTAATTTTTCACTTTTAAAGAATCTAGTTGTAAGAAAATGTTCTACAGGTCAAAATATCTACAAAAAGTAAAAAATTGTGAATATTAATATTGTTTAATAGTGACTAAAAAGAAAATAAAAATAAATTGAAAAACAAATTATTTAAATAAAAAATAGAAAATAAAGAATTCTAAGAGATTTCTAGAATTCTAAAAGAAATGAAGAGAAAAACAGTCAACAATTTTAGAGTCATTTCAAAAATCAAAAATTTAATTAGAAAAAACAATATTTTTAAATGAAATATAGTTTGTTTTCAATACTTTATTATGCTATATGTAATCTTATATTTAGTAAAAGCTCGTTTAAACAGTCATAGATACCTATATAAATTTATATGAAAAGTCATTCTTATATTATTTTTCTTAATTAATTATATGACTTTTTTTGAACACAATATTTGACCTCATAATTGAGTATATAATATATGTCACATATCAAGTGTATTCAATCAAAACCTAAAAATATATTTTAATTGCTTTGAAGAATAGAAATGACTTGAAGATTTACTTGTTTTGTTATTTTAATAGAAATTAGATTTTAAACAAAAATATCATACTAATATATAAAAGATGATATGTAACTAAATATGAAAACTATATTTTTGATATTATTTATTATATAATCGTTGAATGAGAAGAGTTTGTTTCTTTTTCTTTCTTTCACTTTTTATTCTTATATTTTAATTTCATTAGTTTATGTTATATTGATGATAAATACTATTGTAAGGTAATTTAAAAAATATATCTTTAAGTATACAATTAAGAAATAATAGGCTCATTCTTGTTAATTTAACTTTCATCAAAATTTTATATATCAAAAAATTGTTTATTATATATTTTGCTATGTCTATATAGTCATCCACCTTCTTTCACTTTTTTTCATTAAATATTTTTTTATTTTCAAATATTAAACAAACAGAATTTAAACTCATTCTTAAGACATCCAACATTTGTAAATATATATTTCCTTAAAACATTCACAAGAGTTATTCATTGTTTTAGTTTCATTCAAATCAATAAAAAATATTTCAATAATTTGTTTTTATTTTCTAATATTCTCTTATAATCAAGTATTAAGTGTTGTTTTACAAATTGACTAATAATCATCTTTTGTATTCATAGACTAAACGATATATTATATATTTCTATATCTATTGATAGTGTTTTATTCATGTATGATATTCTTAAATTATTATATATTTTAATTTTAAGATATATTCATTAAATTTAATTCTTAATCTTTTTTGTTTTGTTTTATTATCAAAGAATAAAGATATTTTATTTTATATATAACATTGAAACATTGTTAGGAAGCTAAACAAGTAATTTTTAAATAATAGTTACTAAAGCAAAGACACTTAAACAACACATTTGTTTTATAACAAAAAATATAAAGTTATTTATTTTATATACTCACACCTTATTCCAATATACATATTATTATAACATACTAATATACTATAATGAATGATATATTATGTCAATAGTCTCTGATGAAATATCATCATATTTTCAACATAATGATAAACAACAATGTATATAAACAATATTCTTTTTTTTTTGAAATTTCTTGTAAGTATTAAAGTTAATTATATGTAGCTATTATAGAATAAAAAGATATATATCAACAAATAAAGTCATTAATATAGTATTAGAAAGGATGTTTTTGATGAAATTTTTTTTAGTTTTGAAAATTTTTGGGTTTTTGAAATGACTTTTAATTTTATTTTTGAAATATAAAATAAATTAGTATTAAAAAAGAAATTTTTTTAAGAAAATATTTTTGTAAATTATTTTTTTTGACTTTAAGCGTCATGAATTGATTTTTTAAATATGTGCTACAATAAATATAATTTTTATAAATTTTATTAATAATGATGATTAATAAATTATTAATTAAAAAGCGTTATTTTTTATATACTGATAACCAAATACCTATTTTTCTTATTATTTTTATTATATAGAGAGATATAGATGAGAATTTTAATATTCAATAAATATATATATATATATATATATTATTATAGAATAGATTCTTATCATTTTGAAATATTTATGTATATATAAGATATAAAAAATAATTATTCTTTGTGTCCTATAAATATATTTTTTATTAAAATGTTCTAGTGTTATATATTTCAATAAATATTTATATTAAATTATAATACATAAAATCTATATATGTGTTAATATAAAATCACAATAGATCCAAATACTATATTTGTATTTATTATATAATGATAATATATATATATATTGTTTTATAAAATATATGTTTTAATTATATTATATATATATATTTATTAAATGAATTTATAATTTATATTTGTATTATATGGTTTTTAATTTATATTATATTTATTATAGATTGAATTATTTTATCAATATTTAAGTATTATTGAATGAAAGATAAAAATTATTTTTTAATTATATTATATATATATATATATAAATTCATTTATTTATTTATATAATAAGCTAACTCTTTTTTTAAATGATATTTATATTTATTTATAATCTATTTTTATAAATTATTTCTTTATTAGATATTCTATTAATAATATGAAATACGAAATATATATACTAATAATATATTACTCTTTGAATGAAACTTTTGTATTTATTAAAATTAATTGATTTTTTTTTAATATCTTTAATGCGATATAATTATATAATTATGTGTTATTGATAAAAATGTTTTTATTATAATTAAGTGAAGTTAATAAAAAAGACGTATATTTCAATTTTAGAAAATATTAGATAATTTGATTCTATAAATTAGATATATAATATATTAATAAAAATAATTTTATTTTTTGAATATATATATTAAAAATAATAAATTCTAAATAAATTTCTGATTATATTTTATATAATAATAGTTAGTTTACATTTAATATAATGAATTTTATATAACTATCATTATTTAATAATAAATAGTGTTATTTGTTAACGTAAAAAAAGATTATATACAAATATTTATTAATTAATGAATATTTATTGTATAATAGATATTTTATTTCTTTTAATGAAAATAAATATTAATTTATGAATGATATATTTTAATTATCAAAAGTAGTATTGAGAATGATTATAAATGAGAGTTTATATTGAATAGTAATTATAAAATTATATTTAAATACTTGAATAATATATAAAGATAAATATTATATATGAATTAATCAAAAAATTAATATTTAGTATTTGAATTGATCAATGTTATAAATATTCATATATAGTTAGTACTATTTTATATATAAATATATAATAGCTAATTATGATAATTATATATATATACATATAAATTCATTATATATGTAAATATATATTTGAATAATAGAAAAAATAGGATAGAAATTATTTAGTTTATTGTATATTTAAATAATTATAAATATGCATATTATAAAATATTATTATTTTTTCTAGATATATAAATGAATATAATATATATATTTATATATAGAGAAGTAATAAAAAAAAAATTATTTGACTTTATTTCTGGTTGTATGAAATATAGAATTCATAATGAGTAATAGAATTAGTAATGAATGTTTTATAAATTTTTTTATGCTATGCATTATAATTATGTCAATTATTGCTGATATGATAGAATAATAATGAATATAAGTATATATAGGTATATATATATAAATATATTATAAAAAGTAATTTAAAAACACAAAAATCTTTTAGTAACATATAATACATTTTGAAAAATTGATTTATTTGATAGTTTGATATGAATAGAAATAAATATTAGAATAAGTCATATGACTATTAATTGATAATATAGAATTTTTAATTAATTTAAATAATTTGTATAATATTGACAATTAATCGCGATTATTTAATATTAATAAGATAATTATTACTTTAAGGTATTTTTATAGTCACATTTTAGCTACAGTCACATAATTTTATATATATAAAATTTCTATATCAATAAATGGACACTAAAGACGACCTAGGAGTATATGATGTTATATAAGTGTTAATAAAAAGTCTATATATATAATAACACTTTTTAGAGATAATTAGTCATTTGATATTATTCGAGTGACATTCTACATATTATTATGAAAAATCATGATTATTATAGAAAGTGATTTATTCTAATAGATAATAACAGATTTATGATTATTTATGACAGATAAAGTATAATTAAATATATTCCCGTGATTATTTATGAAAATTGATTATTTTTATAGATAATGATGCATTTATGATTATTTATGACTTATAGAGTGATATTTGATAAATTCCCATGATTATGTTATAAAAGGTATAGTTTTAAAGACAATGATAGATATATGATTATTTACGTGTTCGAGAGTGATATTTGATAAATTCCCATGATTATTTTTAAAATGGAATAGTTTTAAAGACAATGATAGATTTATGATTATTTACGTGTTCGAGAGTGATATTTGATAAATTCCCGTGATTATTTTTGAAATTGAGATATTTTAACAGAAAATGAAAGACTTATGATCATATACGAAAAAGTAAGTATAGTCTGACATACCTAAAGGACTATTTTTGAAAATTAAGGGTTTTATAGATAACAATAGACTTATATACATATATGACAAATAAGTGTAACTTTATATATTTTTGCCATTTTTTATGAATGTTGAGTATGTCATACATAATAATAGATTTATGATTATTTATGTGTTCGAGAGTGTTATTTGATAAATTCAGGTTAGGGTTAGGGAAAAAAAAATATAATAAGAGAATAAGTTAATTTATGTTATAAAAATATATTATATTATAAATATAATTGGATAAAAAAAGATATTATTGATTTAATTGGTAGTCTAGAATCGTAGAATCGTAGAGTCTACGATTGTACGATTGTAGGATTAAATAAACCAATAGAATAAGTTTAAAAAAAAATCAACCAAAATAGTATTAGGGTAAAAAAGTGAACCAAAATAGTATTAGGGTACAAAAATGATAGAATAAAGTGGTAATGTTTTAAAAGAAGTGTTCTCAAAATTTTATTAGGGTGAAAATAATTAATTTAATTGGTTAAAAAAATAAAATAAATTAATTGGGTATTGTAGAATTGAAAAAAGAAGAAAATAATTGGATAAAAAAAGATTTATCCAATAAAAATAGAGTTTTTCATTTCTACAATCATAGAATCGTAGACTCTACGATTCTACGATTGTAGAATATAAGATAATGAATTTGATTGGTAGTCTACAATCCTAGAATCGTAGAGTCTACGATTCTACGATTGTAGGATGAAATAAGCCAATAGAATGAATTAAAATAAAAAAGTCAACCAAAATGTTATTAGGGTAAAAAAGTGGTTGACCTTTTTGAGAGGTTTTAATATTTTACTTAACTTTTTTTGTTTTTTATTAAAGTTATAATGGTAATTCTTTTATTTTTATTTATTTAATGAATTCTATATATTTATTTTTATTTTTATAATGAAATATTATTTATATTAAATAATAAATAGACGCCATTCTTGGCTTGGGTTTGAATGTGTAGCTATTTATAGTGTTAGGATACTTGTGGTCTGTTGAAATGTGGTGTTATTCATGGATCTGTTTGAATTACTACGTTTGAAAAGGTTTAAGGTAAGAATGGGAAGATTTTAATTATGGTATATATTTTATTTTTATATTATATTATACTGTTATAATAGGTAAGATGCTGTATCGATGATGCTGATGTCTTTGAACGATAAGTTCAGACATCAGTATATTGTGTCGTTTTTTAGGTTTAGGTTTAGGGGTTAGGGTTAGGGTTAGGGTTAGGGTTAGGGTTAGGGTTAGGGTTAGGGTTAGGGTTAGGGTTAGGGTTTAGGTTAGGGTTAGGGTTAGGGTTAGGGTTAGGGTTAGGGTTAGGGTTAGGGTTAGGGTTAGGGTTAGGGTTAGGGTTAGGGTTAGGGTTAGGGTTAGGGTTAGGGTTAGGGTTAGGGTTAGGGTTAGGGTTAGGGTTAGGGTTAGGGTTAGGGTTAGGGTTAGGGTTAGGGTTAGGGTTTTAGGGTTAGGGTTAGGGTTAGGGTTAGGGTTAGGGGTTTAGGGTTAGGGTAGGGTTAGGGTTAGGGTTTGGGTTTGGGTTTAGGGTTAGGGTTAGGGTTAGGGTTAGGGTTAGGGTTAGGGTTAGGGTTAGGGTTAGGGTTAGGGTTAGGGTTAGGGTTAGGGTTAGGGTTAGGGTTAGGGTTAGGGTTAG
>JBBPEB010000015.1:687500-780000 GCA_039096225.1 Blastocystis sp. Blastoise
TATAAAGAGAATAAAGATATGAATATTCGTACCTTGCAACTGCGAAATTGTGATATTGGTACTTCTGGTATTGAAGCATTCTGTCAATTCTGTCAAGAGCAGCCTATTGATTGTACTTTAGAACATCTTGATTTCAGTCATAATCGTCTTAAAACAAAAGGATTTATAGCGCTTGGTGATCTTTTCCGAAAGATGAAATTCCCTTGTTTGAAATCACTTAATATTTCTTGTATATATTTTGTTTATATGTATATTATTCTATTTTTATATTTTAGATAACCCTGGTCGATATAAAGCAGTTGATTATTTCCTTGAAGCTCTAGAATTTCAATGTTGTGAATTCTTAGAAAATCTTTGTCTTGATTGTATATATATATATATAGTCTTTATTATCATTTTATGTTTTATATATATTGTTTTTTATATAATATAATTTCTTATCTATATATATATATATATATTGTTTTCATAATTTAATCTTTTATATTAATATATATATATTTATCAACAACTAATTTTTTTACTATTAATTATATCTCTATACATTAATATATCTAGACCTTAGTATTGCTCCTGAGGGTTTCCAATGTATTGGTCATGCAATACGAAATAATTGTTTATCTCATTTAAGAGAACTATCATTAAATAATTGTGCTTTGACTGGTGAGGGTCTTGAACATGTGTGTTCTGCAATACAAGACTGTAATTGCAATTCTCTGGAAAGTTTTTCAATTTGTGATAATCGCTTGTCCTTCAGAGAATGTCAAAGTCTCTTCGATTGTATTGAATGTGGTAAAATGAATATGATACGAGTTTGTTTATTAAATGGCAATAAACTAACAGATAAAGGTCTTTCCTTATTATTAGAAGCTTGTCATAGAGGAGGATGGGAGACATTACAATTATTATCATTAAATCGCTGTAAATTAACTACCAATGGATTAACTCAGTTATATGAAGATCTTAATGCAAATCTATTCCCAAAACTTATCGAATTACATCTTGATGGTATATATATTTATATAGTTATACTTTTTTATAATAAATATATATATTAGTATAAATTGATCATATAGATAAAATCAATTATTATATTATTAACTTATTTTCATTCTGATAACCCTAGCTACTATTATCTTATTATAGGAAATAAGATTAATGATATTTTAACTGTTCAATTTCGTTCCTTATTTGAAAAAAATTCTCCTTTAGATATTATATATATGGATAAGAATACAAAGCGTCGTCCTGCTCCTTCAATTCACGACGTTGATATTCAGCCATTAATTCAGGAAATACCTTTAGAGCCTGTTACTCCTATAGAACTAGAGAAAACACCATTATTTACTCCTATGGATGAACGAATAGTTGAAACAGATAAAGTAGCGAATGTAATGGATGATTTATATGAGAATCAAGGAGAACCTCCTGAGAGATATACTCAGCAGGAACAAATAACAGATACAAATAATATAGAACAACAATCGTATCCTACAACTCCTGAACTTACTCCTTCTCCTGTTCCTACACATAAAGTTGAAACAGAAATACAGGAAATGACAAAGGAAATTCAAAAGGAACAAGTGCAAACACAACAAAAGAAGTCGATGTCTTATTCTGAAAGTTACTCTACAGAACGTATATTATCATTCACTTATATGTTTGTTTTATTATTTAATATATTCGTGAATAATATTATGATTATAAATATTATTATCTCCTAAATAATTTGTTTCATTATTTAATATGTTAGTGAATAATATTATGATTATAAATATTATTATCTCTTAAATAATTTGTTTCATTATTTAATATATTCATGAATAATTTTATTATTAAAAATATTATTATTATCTCCTAAATAATTTATTTATTTACATATATTCAAGTATTAACATATACTCATAATAATATTATATATAGCGTCCTTAGAAGTCCCTGAAAATCAAGAGAATCCTGAAGAATATCGTTCATTCGATAACTCACCAACGGAACATCCTGAAGAACTACAACAAAAACAGGGAACTACAACAACTATGAATATGGAGGATATCGAAAAGAATCCTCGTAATTCTCAAGAAAAGGAAACTACCAATAAAATACAATATGTTCAAGGTCCTGTTCCTATGGGTAGATATCAAAATATTGAACCTAAATCACCGGCTGCCTCTGCTTAAAAAGTATGTAAATATATATATATTGAAAATATATATGTATATAGGAATCATTTCATTTTAATTATTTTGATACTTGAAGTTTTATACTTTATTTTTTCATATGATTCTTTTTTATATATTATTTTTTTAATTTCTTTAACTTATATTTAAATACATTCTTTTTATAATATACATTTAATATTTGTTATAACAATTGTATGAGACTCTAGCTATAACAATGTTTAAATGATAAACTAATTGTTTGTTTATTATATATTCTGAAAAAGCATCACTAGTCACCAATCTACAAATCATACAAGAATTAACCATATTCTATTCAACTATATAGATATAAGTGAGATTGTATATTCAAAAATAATGAATGAATGAAAAGAAAAAACAAATAATGTAACAATAATTATTCGTTAAGGATAGAGAATCAACTAAACTTAACACACCA
This sequence comes from Blastocystis sp. Blastoise, assembly GCA_039096225.1. NCBI lineage: Eukaryota > Bigyra > Opalinata > Blastocystidae > Blastocystis > Blastocystis sp. Blastoise. Next base: position 690,117 of record JBBPEB010000015.1, read on the forward strand.
TATATTGTTAGTTACTGTAGAAAAGCAATCACCTTATATAGTAAAGATATATACTTAATTTATGATCATTCACATTATTCACAATAGTCTTATTTTTTCTCACACTAAAATCAAGCCAAAATAAAAGTGATGAGACTAACACTATTCGAAGATCATAATAATTGAGTTTCAATTATATATTTATTCAATTATAGATACACTAGATAATGTATTTCATATTCCATTTATCAGTTATTCATATTTTTGGAAAAATATTTAGAAATCAATGGAGAAGATTCGCGTATTTTTCATTTAACTTGCTTTTAACTATGTCTAAGCAACTGTCCATTAAATAATTATTCACAAAAAACAAAAAAAATACATCCAAAAAGACGCTTTTAGCAAAAAGAAAATGCAGAATTAAAAAAAGGTAAAACGGAAGCTCCGAAATGATATGAGGATTAACATCATATTTAATTTGTTAAAATAACATAGAATATGAATAAGCTCTTTTATCTTTTTCTTGTTTTTTGTTTGATCTTCACTGTTGTTGAAGCTAAGAAGAAGGATGGTGTAAAGGAAAATCTTCCTGCTAATTCCAGACTTAGAATCGGTGTCAAATATCGTCCTGAGGTTTGTGAACGTAAGAGTAAGAAAGGTGATAAGTTATCCATGCATTATACTGGAAGTTCACATTTTTTCTCTCTAAAATTATCAGTTTTATATCTTATATTATATATATATACATTTCAATGTCAATAAGCAATATATAAATGTTATCATCTGGTACTTTATATACTACTGGAAAGAAATTCGATTCTTCTCTTGATCGTAATCAACCTTTTGAATTCGTTTTAGGAAGTGGTCAAGTCATTAAGGGTTGGGATCAAGGTCTTGTCAATATGTGTATTGGGTATCTATAGATTTCATTATATGTTTTATTATTCTTTCTCTTTTCATTGTTATATCAATTTTATCGTATATTCTATTAACAACTATACATATATATAGTGAAAAGAGAAAGTTAGTCATTCCTTCTGGTCTTGGTTATGGTGATCAAGGTGCTGGTGCTATGATTCCTGGAGGTATATTATTGTTTTTTATGTTTTCCTTTCCTTTCTATCACTGTTTTCTTGTCTTTTTCATATACTTATTTGATTGTTGATTATTTTATATATACTTTTTTACTCTAGGTGCTACTCTTGTTTTTGATGTCGAACTTCTTGCCATTAATTAAATTATTTTTTCTTCCCTATAAGATCTACCGACCTATCTTTTGTCGTTGTTTAGTTTGTTTTTGTTTTTTTGAATCATTTTTTTTGATACTTTATTTTTAATTTGATATAAATAACTAATCAATCACAAATTATTATTGTTTTATATTATTATAAAGTTTCGTTAATCAAAACATGACTAAATAATAGACAAGAGAAATATATGTTACAATGAATTGTATAAAATCATGTTAAAAACTATTTTATATACTCTCCAAATACGTAATATGTATATTCTTTTGATAAATAAAGAGAATTAATAATTATCAATGTTTTTATTATTATTCACAGAAAAAATATAAAAAGCTATTATAAAAAGTTTTTAGATTAAAGAAACGAACAATATAATCAATTTTGTTATTATTATTACTAATAAAATCAGTTTTGTTATTAATATCATCTATACATATTGATAGTTTAATATATAAATATTTTTGCAGGACTTTATTATCGATTTGCATCATTTATTTATTTATTTCGGTTTTTTGTTGTTTTTATTTTAATTTGTAAAAGATATTGATTTATATATCTCACATATAACTAAAGATTATACACATTTTGTTGATTCTGAAAAAAGTATTTTTCCGAGTATAAAAATATTTATATCAATAGTTTTTCATATAAATGCAAAGTTTTCAGATATGAATTAAAGTAAAAACTATTTTTTTGTTGCTAATTCGTCTTCGAATATGTAGTTTATTTTGACAATATTGTGTTGCCTATGAAATGAAGAAATTGACTTTGAAAGAAACTTCAAAAGTAAACAAGTAGAAAACAAGTTAGGGCAAGTTCTGTACAAAACACACCTTTTCAATAAAATTTGATGGATTGTCAGTCATTTTTATGAACATTTTATTTTTATATATATTGTGTCAACCAAAATGAAATTTGTCACAATATTCTTTACATCATTTGTAATCATCATGTATTTCCTCATATATGAAGTATATACCTATTTAGTCTTACCATTTTCATTTCAATACAGACTTTTTTCAGTACTGGTGCTGAGATAGATAGGATAATCATGGGCCAGGGGAATGTAGCCAACAAGTTTTCTATGTACAAAACTTTCAGAAAACAGTATGATGTTCGTCCTGAACATGTTACCAAAGAAAGTAAAAAATCAACAGATGATTCTATCTCTGAAGAAAAGGCTAGTTCTAAAGTGCCTCTTAATTCTTCTGTTAATAGTGAGTCTACAGAAACATCTGTGAAGAATATACTTTCTGAAAGAAGTGATGCTTCAGAAACATTATCAGTAGAGAATAAACCATCTCTTCGAAATGATAATGAATTTATAAAAGAGACTAAAGATGAAAATAATAATGAAATTCAATCTATTCAGAACCCACGTATTGTTCCAAGTTCAACAGAAATAGACTCAGACGTTTCTGAGAAAGAAGAATCTAATCCTAAATCAATAGTTTCTACAGAAAAATCTATTGTTTCAGATACCGTTGTTTCAGTACCTAAACAAACTGAAGTTTCTGAAATACAATCTTCTGATACTGCTTCTTCTACTATAGCTTCTACTACATCTGTTGACCAATCAAATAGTTCAAAGCATACTGGTATTCCTACTTATGATGAATTAAGTTTATTATCTCCTGAAGAATTATTATCTACTTATCATTATTATCCTATACCAAATCAAATTATACCTAAACAAGATCTATTCTCTGTTAAAGGAAATAGTATATATATATATATTATATATGATATAAATTAATGAATATAACTACTATATATATATATAATTATTGTCTGTGTCTATTCAATATATATATATATATATATTATATATATGATATAAATTAATGAATATAACTACTATATATATATATAATTATTGTCTGTGTCTATTCAATATATATATATATATTATATATATGATATAAATTAATGAATATAACTACTATATATATATAATTATTGTCTGTGTCTATTCAATATATATATATATATTATATATGATATAAATTAATGAATATAACTACTATATATATATATATAATTATTGTCTGTGTCTATTCAATATATATATATATATTATATATATGATATAAATTAATGAATATAACTACTATATATATATATATAATTATTGTCTGTGTCTATTCAATATATATATATATATTATATATGATATAAATTAATGAATATAACTACTATATATATATATAATTATTGTCTGTGTCTATTCAATATATATATATATATATTATATATGATATAAATTAATGAATATAACTACTATATATATATATTATAGTTCCTCCTCCAGAGTTCTTTGATGCTCCTATTCATATACCGAAAGAAGTCACAAAACCTTCTTCTACTTATGATTTAACGAAAGCTGATTTAACTACTTATTTTGAATACTATGCTAATAAACAAAGAGAAATTGTATATAAAAAGAAACCAACTCGTTATTTATGTTTTAAACCGAATGTTGCTGGATTAGGAAATAAATTATTAGGATTATATACAGCTCTTCTTTTAGCTATGATGACAGATAGAACATTCTGTAGTATATATATTATATATATACTATATAATATATATGAATAATAATATAATTAAGATTCTATTTTTAATATATGCTTATAGTTGCTGATTGGAATTCTATTAATGATTATTTCGAATTTTCTTTCCCTGTTCCAACCTTTAGACAACGTATATTATTATAACTATTAATATAGTATTATATTATTGTATATTATTATAATGATATAAAATTATATTCTCTATTTTAATTTTTTTTTTAAAGCTTTTATATTTATTTTGATTTATTTAAATTTATTTTAATTAATTAATATCTATTCTACTATATCAATAATTCTTGTAGGTAATTTCAAGTCGTTTACGGAGTTTAAATATGGTCCCAGTTGTGGTCCTCGTCCTGACCTTCAAACAACGCCGTTTAATACTTTATTCCCTACGGATAATATTATTTATATATCGAATTGTCCTGCTGTCGATTGGCTTATGAAGAATCCTGATATGTTAGCTGGATTAAAGAGAATTGGATTCTTACCTTTAGGAAAGAGAGAATTATATACAAAACTTAAAATAGAAACATTCTTTATGCATTATTTTATTCGACCTACTACAGAAACACGTGTAAATATTATGAAACATATAGCTTCAAGATCTGCTACTACTTATGCAGGCTTTCATATTCGATCTGGAAATCAAACCGATTTCTATGTACATAAACCTAAAGCTTTTTTAACTAATGCAGATATCGATTATATGATAAATACTGCATATAGAAACTCAAATCCTAATGGAAAAACTATTCGATGGTATTTATATATTTAATTTATTGATTAATGAATATATAAAAATAATTTATATATATATATATGTAAATAATAATATAATATTATATAATAATTTCTATAGGTTTATCTCTTCTGATTCTACAGCTGTTAAGAATAGAATTGATGCTATGTATCCTGGAATAATTGATTTTTATAATGGAACTATTGCTCATTCAGGAGGTGCTTCTTTTAAGAAGAATAATCAAGGTACTATGGATGCTGTCACTGAAATGTATTTAGTTGGACATAGTTCTCAACTCTATGTTACTCGAGGAAGTACTTTTGGTTATATTGCTAGTATTATTGGCCGTTTAGAAGCTACATCAATTGGCTTAGGTGATGCCCAAAAATTTCGTAAACACTAAATATTAATCTAATTATTATTTTCACACTATATGTCATAAAATCTATTATTATCTGTTTAATAAAAAATTGTTAGTTATATTGTTTATTAATAATATATTAAAAAATATATATATAAATGAAAGAGTTTCTTCAAAGAGGTGGTGTTAAAAAACACCTGATTTATTATTTTTTTTAATTTTTGATATATATATAATTATTACTTGAGTTCTGATTAGGAAATTTATTCTTCGTCTTCCTTTTCATCTTCACCCTTCTTATCGGGAAGAAGAGAAGGATTAATATTAGGAAGAACACCACCAGAAGCAATGGTGACTTTACCAAGAAGTTGGTTTAATTCTTCATCATTACGAACAGCAAGTTGAATATGACGAGGAACAATACGGTTCTTCTTGTTATCCTTAGCAGCGTTACCAGCTAATTCGAGAATTTCAGCAGTTAAATATTCAAGAACAGCAGCAAGATAGACGGGAGCACCAGCACCAACACGATCAGCTACCTTAGCATCACGAATATAACGAGCAATACGACCAACAGGGAAGGATAAACCAGCACGAGCAGATCTACTTATAGTCTTTTCTCTATTACCACGACCACCTTTACCTTTACCAGCCATTTTAAGTTTTTAAAAAAAGTATTCAATAAAAATTTTATTTTTATAAAAATATTTACTCCTAAAAATATTTCCAAGAATAAAAATAACTGGATTTTGTTTATCCAATCAAATAGTAATAAAGTAAAATATAACAATTTATGGAATAAACAAAAACCAATGGATTTTGTTTAACCAATCATTTACGGAAGAGTTGGATTGTTCTGATTGTTAGGTTTTTGTTTTTATATACTATTATAATTTAGTAATAGTTAGATTTTATTTATTTGATTCATTTGATTTTATAAAATGGCTCCTGCTAAGAAGGAAGAAACTGTTGCTCAACCTGAAGCCACTAAGGCTGTTGAACCTGCTGCCAAGAAGGTTGCTGAAAAGAAGACTGATGTTGAAGGCAAGAAGAAGCGTAGAGTTGCCAGAGCTGAAACTTATGATATTTATATCTATAAGGTACTCAGACAAGTTAATGCTGAACGTGGTATCTCTAAGAGAGCTATGAACGTCATGAACTCTTTCGTTGATGATATTTTCGAAAGAATCATCCGTGAAGCTGGTAACCTTACTCGTATTAACAAGAAGGGAACTCTTGGTACTCGTGAAATTCAAACTGCTGTCCACCTTGTTCTCCCTGGTGAACTTGCTAAGCACGCTATGTCTGAAGGTACTAAGGCCGTTACTAAATTCCTCGGAAAGTAAGTTAATTAGTCAAATAGTCTTCTATTGAATATGTTATAATATAAAGAATAAAAATTAAAAAAGAAAAAATTATCAGGTGTTTTTTAACACCACCTATTAGAAGAATTTTTATTATTAATAATATGATTTTTTTTTCATAATACATATATATGGAATTTACGTTTGTAAAGCATTTATAATATTTTAAAATTACATATATAGAAGAGTGTTTTTAATTGAAAAGAATTTGTGATTGACTATATCCAGTGTTTAAAAAATAATAATTTTATGAATGCAAAACAATAGTGATAATAATATTCTATTTTAATATCTACACAAATAATACACATACAAATAATAACATTCATTTAACTAAGTTACCAAATAGACTTTGATTTAATTCCAAAAGGTCTAGATAAATAAAAAGACCAAGAGGAAGGAGTAGATTCAGTAGAAGGTATAGTAACAGTGTTATCTTGAGGAATACTAGGTATTTCTTGAAGAGCAGCTTCTTCTTTTTCTTTTAATATTCTAGCTTCTTCTTCAGCAATTCGAATAGCTTCTTGTTCAGCTTCTATTCTACGTTGTTCTTCAATTATCTTTTGTTTAGCTTCTTCTTCTTCTTTCTGTTTCATTAATTTCATTTGTTTCACTTTTTCCACTTCTTTTTCTAATTCTGATTTCGAAATACTACCTTGGAAATATTTCGTAACATACGATTCAACTTCTTTATCATATCCTAAATAACTATATAAGTTATCTTCATGATCAGGTATTCTTTCTTTAGCAGATACAATTCTACCTAATGGCTGACCTAATTGAACTTTTTCACCAGGTTTAACTACAAAATCAAATTCTGGACTTTCAAATATTAATACAACTGTAGATCCAAGCTATATTATATATATATATATATATATATATATATATATAGAAGAATAGTATAATTAATAACTGATATTATATAAATAAATATATATACATTAAATTGTCCAGCTTGTTCTCCTCTCTTTAATGAAATAGGAGTATCATAGATTTTATCGTAACATACTCTCTTATTAGGGTGTTGACCAAACTTATTCGTTTTAAATCCATTTTCAAATGGAAGAGTAATAGAACCAACATTATAAGCACCAATAAAAGAAAGAGAGAAGAAACCATGCATCCAATCACCTTTTAAACACTATATAAATATAAATATATATTAATATATAAATAAACATACAACACGTTCATTAATAGCTAAAAGATTCTTTACTCGAGTCATATAAGATTCTTTTACAGGTAATACATAACCTATATATATATATAAAATATTAATAATAGTAAAATTATATTACTACTCATATAGTAGACGTAGTATATAATAAATATGATAATATATATGATAATAAATATGATAATATACCAGGATAATGAAGTCTTTCTTTGACATCGAATTGCACAGGTGTATGTACACGATGATAATCTGAAGGAGATAAGTATATAACTACACTATACAGATAACGAGGATCATCTACTTCACTATCTATATATATAAGATAAATATATAATAATATATAAAAAAATAATAAAAATAAATACTTTCTGCTCTGACAACTGTTTCAGCAGGTAAAAATCCGAAGAAATCCTTAAGTGAATAACGAATACCTTTTACTTGATTTACTTGAATATTCTTATCTAAAGGATCATTCTATAGACATAAATATATAATAATATATAGACATATATAATAATCTATAAATATAAATATATAATAATAAAATAATTAAAAAAAAATAATAATAATAATAAATATAATAATATATACTCTATAGACCGAGACAATACGACCATCGACAGGAGATACGATCGCATTAGGATTCTCACAAATAGGACGTACCTAAATATAATAATAATATTAACAATAAATATATATATATACTCCTTCTTTTAAGGATCGTGTAAAGAATTCTCCAGGTGTTTGGTAATCTTCAAAAGATCCCCTATAAATAAATTTTAATATTTATTAAAATTACAAAAATAAATACTTCATTTCATTAGTGTTAATGTTAAGTTTTTCAGCAACATAAGTATATATAGATTTTCTCATAGAAATTGGACTATATATTTCATATAAATAGTCTGAGAAAACATAAAATAAAAACATACATATGAACTTTACATGCAAGGCCAGTTAATCTACTAACAGTTCTGTTATATAAAGCATTATGACTCTTAAGCTATAATATATATAAAATAGAATTTAAGAAATAATATTGATGAAAAAATATACTTGTTTGGGAGTGAATGTAGCCATTTCAACAGGAGTAGGATCATCAAGAGAATTTATATATTGATCTCTATCAGGTGGAAAACGCATATTGTAGTATGCAACACCACCAAGAGCAGTTGCACCTAAATTGGAAAATATATTAATAAAAAGAATATCAGAAACCATACCTAATGTGACAGGAAGGAAGAATCGTTTCATTATATTATTAACGAAATCAGTAAGATTTAAACCACAAAGAAAAATAAGACCAAACCAAAATAACAAATCTGTTAGAATTACAAAATATTTGTGAATTGAGAGATAAAGCGCGGAATCTACTAAAATCCCAGAAATATCGGATAAGGCAGCGAACATTTTGTTGAGATGTCAAAAAAATCAAATTTTTATTTTACAATTATTTACTTGATTAGAAAGGGAAGTGTTTTTTCTTTTTTATTTCTTTAAATACACAGTATATAGCAAAGCTTTTTCGAAAACTTATAGTTCAGTATATGGACCTGAAACTCTTGCAGTCGAAAAGATAAATATAATAAAAAGTGATGAGTTTACTATAATAAAAACAAAAAAGATGAAATGGCATTAGATATTGTCATTAGTATTTCTGGAAATGGAGGAATATTAGCCAATCATATTGTGACACCTTTTTATTTTTTTTATAGTAATGACGTGTTCTTTTTAAGGTCTACGTCAAGATATAGACTATGACGTGGCTATTTACTACAATCTAAAGAAGAAGAAAACATATAACAAAACTTGTTCTTTAAAAATAATAAGCAATTCTCTGAATTGTTTGTTCTGTTGCCTTTTTTTTATTTAATTGCAAATATAAATGTAATCTTTATCATATGTGTAATGAGGAGACGCAACAAAAAGTTTGCTAAACTACATATGTATTCGTAATTTTTCTGTATTTTAAAAAATTAGTTTGAAATTAGTAATATGATTATGATTTAAGTTGATTCACATGCTGATGAATAGTAGATCTAACTTGGATTATTGTATTTTAATAATTCGAGACATTGAACTGGCTTTCTAGTTTATAGTAACAAAATGATTTTAAATTGATAAAAAACTTGAAATATGTAGCAATTAATAATATAATAAAAATACGTAAAGTATGATAACAGTAATACTTTTGAGTGCGATACAAAGCCAATATTATTATTGATTCTATCATTCAAAAGAATGATATTATAATAAAACACTTTTCTAATTAACAAATAGTTTTATCTTGTGTGTCAATAATAATGATACTCATATTATGTTTAAAAATTGAATTGATAGAAATACAAAACAAAAAACTAATAATGAAATTGAGAATAAAACATGAAACAATAGACAAACAATACTATAAGTTAATTCTTTTAAAAAACAGTAAAAAGGATTGTATATAATAGATATATATGAATGAATCTATATATAGTTAGAATGATAATTTAACATGATATATAATATATTAACGAATTCTTTATAAAATATTAAAATAAATAAAACAATAGAAAGATAGAAGCATAAGTTAAAAACATCTAATATTAAAAAAAAAGAGCAATAAATAAAATAAAAGATCTAAGAAGAAATCTATATGAATTGTAAAGAAGAAGAAAAGGGAAAGACTCAGAGGATAAGTAATAGAAATATGTGAATATATATAAATCGAACAACAGAAAAAAGAGGTCGTATTTAAATATATATAAGGAATTGTGACAATAAACTCATGGAACAGATAGAATAGATATATAAATATATATATATATATATAGAAATATGATTTTATATGATTTATACAATTTCACAACATGAAGTTTTTGTGACTCTTAAATATTTCTTCATTCCTGTAATATTATTCTTATCTCTTATATTTTTTATTTCATTCTTTAACATCGCACGGAATGGTTGATTATGTTCACATAATATTAATTTATCTTTTAATTCAGAATTAGAAGCAAGTTCTTCACATTTAGAATTAATAAACCCTTCTACAACTATATAATAATAATAATAATAATAAACATAATAATAATAATAATAATAATAATAATAATAATAATAATAATAATAATAATAATAATAATAATAATAATAATAATAATAATAAACATAATAATAATAATAATAAACATAAACATAATAATAATACATACAGACTGTATTAAGAACATAACTCTTAATAATAAGTAATGTCTGAAGAACAATAGATACATCCTCTGAATCCGCAAGGTTGACAAATAGGCCTATTAAAGGAGCTGATAACTGACCATTCTTTAAACTTTGTAAACTGACGGTTTTGAAGTTTATATATAAAGTATCACTAAAGAAATGACCACGGAATCTTTCTATAATAGTTATATATATATATTTAGTATATATATTTGATTTATGATAAATATAATATATATATATTTAGATTATTATATACATATATTTCAATAAATAAAAGTATATATATATATAATATACCATTCTTAGCTAGTTCCACAAATACTTTAAGAACGTGTTCTTTGAGGTCAATAGGTCTGTTGTTACCAAGAGAGCTATTGAGGGAAGATAAAACAGAAGCATGCTTATAAAGTATATTACCAAAACCATTCACAGAGTATTTAGTTAATAGGGCTAGTGTATCTATATATTCCAAATGTTGAGGAAGATCACTCGAGAAATCCTTGAAGTCCAACCATGTCTTTATCACACCACTATCTACCAAGATCTGGATCTTATCCGGTATATAGAATATAATATTAATAATAATAATAATAATAATAATAATAATAATAATAATAATAATAATAATAATAATAATAATAATAATATCTCAGATATAATAATAATAATAATAATAATAATAATAATAATAATAATAATAATAATAATAATAATAATAATAATAATAATAATAATAATAATAATAATAATAATAATAATAAAGATAAAGATAATAATAATAATAATAATAATAATAATAATAATAATAATATAAATAATAATAATAATAATAATAATAATAATAATAATAATAATAATAATAATAATAATAATAATAATAATAATAATAATAATAATAATAATAATAATAATAATAATAATAATAATAATAATAATAATAATAATATACGTTTTTCAACGGCCACTTTCTTAATGAAATCATAAAGTGCTTTGAAATCGTCGGAATTGAGGTCACTTGCTTGATAGTGAAGAGCTAAAGACACGAATTCCAATTGCGAAGAACTTGTTAATAGATTCAAATCCAAGTTAGATACTAATATATATATATATATATATTATAGAATATTAATAATAATATAAACAAATAAATAATATATATATATATATTACCTTTAGCCATAAGGTTTTGGAATAGTTCGATAATACTCTTCTCTATATCTCTATTAATAGACCCACTGGTATATGTATATATATTAGTCATTAAATCATTATTCACAATAGCAATAGCATCAGCTCTAAAAGAGAGAGTATTAAATAATTTAATAACTCGATCTGAGAATGTAGAGTTGAATAATTGATTTAAGCATGACTTTCCATATTTACATATATCACTACAGAGATTCTCATAATAAGCAAGATGTTCTAATATGGACATCATGACGGTGAGTATGTCATTGCTATCGCTATTCTGATTGGTTATATGGAACAACGCTTGAACACCTTCCTCTTTCTTTATATATTCAGCACAATCGGGAGCTATATATATATATAGAATCATTATAATATATAATAATAAACATAAACATAATAAACATAATATATATACAATCCACAAATATTTTAAATGCTCTTAGTACTTTGATGGCAAGTTCCTGTTGTTCACATTCTTCCATCTTCATAATAGAAATCAAATAGGACACGGCATTCGGTACTATATATAATAATAAGTATAATAATAATAATAAAAAACATAATAATAGTAATCACCTACAAATAGCTGCCTTAGTTGATTCTATAAATATAATAATTTAGAGGAATATATATTTAATTAATAATAATAATAAAGCAATGATAATAGTATATAATAAATATAATAACAATAATATAAACAATTCGTGTATATATAATAATATATACTATTTCGGATAGCGATGTTAAGGGCATCAAGGAAGTCATTTATACAGGAGGGTTCGTCTTTAAACTTATCCAAACAGATTCTAACGGACATACTGTTATTATTATTCGCAACTATATATAATAGAATATAATAATTTTAAAAATGATAAAATAAAAGAAATATATATATATATGATACTAAGAATTAGTGAATAACTATATATATATACAAGTGATAATAAGTTTATTAGCCATGAAAGCGAATGATTTATAGAGTTCGGGATGTGAATTACAGATCTCCATCATAGTATCCATAAATGTAACATTATACTTTATACTATGATCAAAAGATAATAATAATTCGCAAGTGTTTAATAATCGTTTTATCAATTTACTGTTTGCTCGGTGAATACGAATTAATTCCAATAATTGGCCTGTAACCACAGAATAATCACGGGAATTATTTTGTAAATAACGACGTTCTGAATCACCTATATTTAATAATAAAGATAATAATAAAGATAAAGATAATAATAAAGATAAAGATAATAATAAAGATAATAATAAAGATAATATACCAGTCGGTTTAAAGTATAGCATAATAAGAGAAATCATGGTATCGATAGTAGTGGACAACTTCTGTATCTCTTGAGCCATCATGTGATTCGTATATTTAACAAGAGAAAAACGATTTAAGAAGGAACCATATAAATCAGGAGTATTATCAAGAATAATGATGACAACATTTGTAACGGCTGTTAATTCATTGGAGGACATAACGGTATTTAACTTATCCATACAAATATTAAATAACTTCGTAAGATTTTCTCTTGGAATAGTGTGATTTATATCTTCTTTAAGTAGTTGTTGTATTTTCTCCATTTGGATGCTGATTGTACGGGGATTGGTGAGGATCTCATTATATGCTTTCTCAAACTCAATTGCAACATTGACTTGTGTAGAAGGAGTGATATTTTCTTCTTCTTCTTCTTCTTCTTCATCAGAAGATTGAGCTATAGATATTTAATTATATATATATATATATTATATATATATATATATATACATTGTTTAATTAAGGTAACACGAGTTGCATCCGAAAAATCTATATATAAATAACAAATAATATTATATATAAATAACAAATAATTATATATATATATATATACGTTCACTGGAAATACTGGCTGTATTATCTAAACATCTACCAATATATACTATTCTATAGGCACCTCGTGGATTCAAATCTAATTTTCGCTATAAAATAATAAATATATATTATATATATATACTATAATAATAATAAATATAAATAAATAAAATAATAATAATAATATATACCACAACTAGTTGAATAAGGTCGTTAACAGTAGATTTTGGATCCATTTCAACGTTACAATTACGATCATTATTTGCGTACTGAACACTAATCATCACGTGATTATTATTTTCTTTTTCACGTAAGGTGAATTTGATATTTTCTTGTTTTAATAACTTGGTAATAACACTATTGGGCTGAGTCGTTCTATTTCCATTCAAAAGATCTACTGTACCTTTTATATTATATTGAGTTTTAATCATATTAATAACATCACTGACTGTATCTGCATATTTAATACGAATACAATTAGGAGAAGTACCTCGAATAATTGTTATCTATATATATATAATATATAATAATAATATATATATATATATAATACTCTATAATACTATATAAATACTTTAATAACGAGTATAAAGACGATTTCAACATTAGCGTTAGTAAAATCAAAAGTATCCACTTCTTGTAATAACATGTTTTCATCGAGAATCTTATTCTTATATTCTAAGGATACATAAGAACGTTCTAAACCTATTTTTATCTATATATATAGAATAGTATAGTAATAATATATGCAAGTGATATCCATATATATAGAACTCAATAATATATAATATAATAGTATATAATATAATAGTATATAAATATATACACAGCAGTTATCAATAATAGTAGCAATATTTGTAATAGGCATAAAGGATTCTCTACAAACCTCTTTATTGTCACTTTTCAGAATGACGCGCACCTTGTTATCATCTATTAAAGTTCTCTGATTGGCCTATATATATTCATATATATAACAGTAAGTATAGCAAATATAATAATATATTAAAAATATAAATAATAATAAATACAATAATATAATTAAAAAGCAAAGAAATAATAAATATAATAATAATAATAAGTCATATAATACAATCAACAATATAAACAATATATATAATAATATATAAAAAAATGATAATAATATAATAAATAATTCTATATATACATAAGCATTAAGACTAAAGTATAATTTGGCACCATTAGGTATATTTAAATCTTCTAAAGTACGATCATCATTTAATAAGGTATTATCATAGAAAATATCCATTTTTAATGGCATATATGTATCGGATTCAGTATGCTAAAGAGGATAACTTATAACAACCAGCAATTTATATTGAGATACAATAATATAGATTAAATAAATAATATTATAATATATATTAAAAAATAAAAACATACATTAGCAACATAAGATTTAATATTACGAATAGTTTGAGTATTAAACGTAGCATAAGTAAATTTCTCAGTTCCAAGAACAATATCAACAGAAATTTTCTCGCTTGTGACATCTAAGGTAATCTCAGAGTATCCACTGAAGTTAAATGTTTCTATGTTATCAGGAAGAAGATGATTGTTCGCAGCAAGTGTTTGTCTTTCACTTTTGATACCTTGCTCTCTTTCAATCAATTTGTTAATATCAGATCTGGTAACACATTTTGAAAGATCCAAATAGAACGTCTTCTTTGTTTTTAAGTTAAAGAACTTGATGAGGCTACGATTACCTGACATCCTTAATCTTTATTTCTTACAAGAATAAGTGATAGTATTGAAAGAAAAGATTATCGAAATTATACAGGATTATTGTCGTATTTGACGACATTTTTTGAGGTTTTTTAAAGAGATAATTCATACTCAGCATAGTATTGTTGAAAACTTGATAGTCAGCATAGTGGTGTGGGGAATATTTTTCATACCGATAGTATCTGACTACTGTAAATAATTACGGGGGAAAAATTAATAAATAGAAATATGTGACTCTAATATATATGCATATATAGTATATCTATATGTATATAATATATAATATATTCACATATACCTCATATTGATGAATATTTTCTCAATTAACGTTTAACAAGATTATCAATTGATGCTAATTCTGGATAAAAGGTATATATTCAGCATATAAATGAAGATAAGACTAATATCCAACAAAGGGTAATTTTAAAATGGACTAGTAAGCATTTTATAAAATGGATTCATTTACTAAAATCAAGAATTCTCTAGAGAACGTTCTTGTCTTAGTCTAATTGCAATTGATTTCTATAAAATGATATATATAATAAAATATCAGTATGAGTATGATAAGAATGGCTGATTTCTTTAGATATTTGAATAGAGTTGATATTATTATGTAATTATTTTTTACATAACTTATATATATATAATATATGTTGACTTAGCATCTTTGATTCATTTTAAGCCACATTAATGTAATTGTCCTTTGTAGCAGTTAGAATTTTTAATAGCATGTTTGTATTTATATATCTTATTATAAAAAGTTTTCATTAACCTATCAATAATAAATAATGTTACTACAAAGAGAACCACATAATGAATGCATTATGAGCTTAGAAACGTTAATAGCTATGTGTTATCAATTATTTATTGATTATAAAAATACATTTTGATCATATAAACCACATTTTATATGTATTGAGTAATTTATACGAAATCTAATTAACGGATATATTTAACAAAACTCTTTTATATACACTTAAATGTTAGTGTAATATGTGATATACAATAAAAAAGAACTTCGAACTTTATTCAGAATTTTATTAGTTGTGTAGTATTCACGCATCTTAGTGCAGTAAAACAATGATGTGTTGTAATTAGAATAAAAAAACAAATTATTATAATAATTATGGTAAATATAGTATTATAACACCTATAGAAATATAAAGAATATTCCTATAATAAAATAGTATAGTTGTTAAAATATTTTTGTTTATATATATTAAAAACAATTTATATAATAAATTTCCAAGAAGTCAAATAACATAATTTGTTGAAATCAATACATATATATATTATAAGATAGAACGTTATTGAAAAAAGAAAAAAGAAAGTATATAAAACTTTAGAGAAAGTACATTAGATAATGAAATAGTGAAAGAAGAACTGTTAGTATTCATCAATATTCAGGGATATAAATATAAATATAATACCAAATATATCATTAATTATCTTTATAGAGACATAGGCTACAAAGAAATAAAAATTTGAAAGAGTTTTAGTAATAGACGTAGAGCTCTTTATATATGTTATAATAATAATAATAATAATAATAATAATAATAATAATAATAATAATAATAATAATAATAATAATAATAATAATAATAATAATAATAATAATAATAATAATAATAATAATAATAATAATAATAATAATAATAATAATAATAATAATAATAATAATAATAATAATAATAATAATAATAATAATAATAATAATAATAATAATAATAATAATAATAATAATAATAATAATAATAATAATAATAATAATAATAATAATAATAATAATAAATTAATTAATTATATATTTATATATATATATAATTTATAATAATAATATGGTAGTATAAATATATACAATGTCAAATAAATGAAAAGACAGAAACAAGCAAATAACCCTACTCATAGAACATTCATCAGACGTTTAATAATAATTGAAAGTAAAAATTGTGTTGAATAAACTATCTATATACATATATATTAAATAAAAATAATCCAGGAGTAAATACATGACATATAAAACAATGATAATAGCTAATTTATATATATAATATATAAATAAAAACAAATATGAATAGTATAAGGAAAGAAACAACAGTAATAAATGAGGAATAGTGCTAAAAACATTCCATAATAATCTTAAGACATCGAAAACTAGCACAAGATTAAACAGAGCAAAGCATTAGGAAATATATATATAAGCATTCGAATAATTATATGTAGATATATGTATATATATGATAAAGATAGAGATAAAAGAAACATATATAATGGATTAAGATTTAGGAAGAAGTTATAATTATTAATATTCTATAAAAATTGAAATCAAATAAAAACAGATATAAACAAAAAAAAAATACATATATTTTATAAATACAAGATGTAGATATGAATAAGGAGATGAATAATGACATGTTTCGGAAATTAAAAATATATAAAAAGAACTATATAAATATTATGAGACCTAGAGAGAAACATATATATAAACAGATTTCTCAAAACATATATAAAGAATGAGAAAGAAAGATTTGATTGAATAAAAAGAAAAAGCGAAAACATGATAAACAATGGAGATATATCTTTATATAAGAAGAAGACTATATATACCTAGTTTCAGAGTTCTAGAAATAATAATAAAAACATTAATCACTTAGACGTACAAAACGATAGGAGCATGTACGAAAACATAACTAATAATATACTATATATAGAAAGAAATAAACTGAAATAGATAAAAATTGATATTATTATATCTGAAAGATGAACTAGTATATATAAAAATATATAGATACATAACTAGATATAGAATTAAATATAAAAGAATATAGACAAATATATAAAGAATAAAAATAAAAGAAAATATGGACGTGTTGATACCTTATGAATATAGATAAATAGAAGAATACAACATTTGAAATTACAAATAAAGTCAAAGAATCTAGTCTTTGTGGTGTATAACTAAAACTAGAAATCTATATAAGCATATAATAATAAATATTGACTATATATATATATCATAAGAATAAATACTATAGATAAGGAAAAATAAAATAGCATCATACATAGATGATACTGATGTAGTATAACTGTAGAATATTAAGTATTTAGGAAGTTCTAATTTCTACATATTCAAAAAAATGCTATATGAATAACTTACAATATATAAAATATAAACTGAAATGGTAAAAACATAAATTCATAATTTAATATATTTAAAAACTAAATACTAATAGTAGAATAAAGGAGACTAAAAAGAAAAGTATATATGATATAGCATACATATTATAACCATTTAAGACCTAAATAATTCTTACATGATTGATATATTGAGCAATATTTATTATATATCTGGATAAATAAGAATACATAACTATAAATATAAATAAGTATATATATGTAGCATAGAGAAAATCATAATAGAAATAAAAACATACATAATGCTGAATAGCATAAATGTTTCTATAGAAAATATTCATATGGACATATCGAAATTATAATATATATAAATAAATAAATATAATTATTTTAATAAAAAAAATAACTCAATAAATATAATACAATGTATTTGCAATAATAGTATAAAAAGGTTTATATAATAACCAAATTAATATATATATGAATTCATTTGAAGAAATGGAAGAAATTGTATATAAAAAAAAGTAAACAGGAGAAATAATAATACTATTATTAATATTATTAGTATTAGTTTTATTATTATATATATTCATTATATACGTTTTAAATTTATTTACAAGAATAATACTTATAATATTCAAATATATAGACAAATTTAGTGCTTTGATATCTAAACATAAGTATCATGATACCAGTATATATAAAGTTATTATAGCAGAGAAAGAATAAACTAAATAATAATAATAATAATAATAATAATAATAATAATAATAATAATAATAATAATAATAATAATAATAATAATAATAATAATAATAATAATAATCTTAATAATAATAATAATAATAATAATAATAATAATAAGTATAATAATAATAAGTATAATAATAAGTATAATAATAAGTATAATAATAAGTATAATAATAAGTATAAATATAATAACTACATAATAATAAATATAATAATAATAAACATAATATACGTGACTTCTTTCTTTGGAAATAATCAAATAGACATAAATCAAACATTTCTCTTAATCTTTGTATATCTATATAATTATTACGATTCTCTTCGAAGTTCTTATTAATATCCAAATATAATGATAAGAAATTGAAATAAAAATTAATACCAAAACAAACATATTCTACTATCTCATGAGATATATAACTATCCTATATATAATAATAAATAATAATTAGATATATATATATACTTTAGGTGTCTTTAAGCATAATAATATGCAGGTATATAAACCATTATAACAACGTTCAGTATAGTCAATACTATATATAACATATATATAATAATAATAATAATAATATATATATATATACATAGTTTCTTTAGAAGCATCTTTAGGTAGACGTAATTTAGTTCTACAGAGTTTTCCTTTATATATATGCTTTAATTTATCAAGAATAACAGTTTCTTTATTATCTTTCTATATATATATATATTATATAGTATACATATTATATATATATATATATTATATACATATTATATATATATATATATTATATATATATTATATATATATATATATTATATATACCATGAAAAGAGCAAACACTTGAGCAAGAATAGACACCAAACAAACTAAATTTGGATTTTCAGCCTATGTAATAATAATAATAATAAATATATAATAAATATAAATATAATAATAATATACATTTTTATCAATATAGAGTTCAAGTAAATCTAATATTTAAAGTCTATAATTAATAGTTTTTTGTTTTTCACTAAGAGCATCCTTCTTAATCTGTTTCTTTATAGTTAAATAACTACGTATCTTATCATCATATCTATTCATCTGATCAATATCTTTCCTTGTTTCCATAATTCATCATCATCATCAATAACTTTCTTTTCATTATCATTATCATCTTCATCTTCTTCTTCTTCTTCTTCTTCATCATCATCATCACTACTATCACTATCATCGTCATCACTATCTTCTTCATCTTCTTCTTCTTCTTCACTATTATTCTCTTCCTTCTCATCATTATCATCATCATCATCACCACTACTATCGCTATCGCTATCATCACTATCTGTATCAGCATCATTATTTTCTTCTACTTCTCTTCTTCTTCTTCTTTGTCATCCTTCTTATCATTCTCTAATAATATAGGAGACATTTCAATCAATTGACTCTCTGTTATCTGACTACAGATACTAGTAAATACCTATATATATATATATATATATATATATATATATATATATATAATACATGATATATAATATATATATAATACATGATATATAATATATATACTTGATTAAGAACAACACGAAGGGTCTTATTATTAAATATTAATAGAGAAGTACAAAGATCAACTAATACACTTACTGGACTTTCTATATATATATATATTATTATTATATACATATATATATACCTTCTTCATTTTCAGTATTAGTATTTTGATTCATATACATATGTCTATATATATATTAATAATAATAATAATAACGATATATAAATATATATATATACTCATAGCAGACAATACCATCTGTTAAAGATATATGAATATCTTCATCTTCAGTATCCATTAAGACACATATATAGATATTCAATAACATTTTAATCAAAATATATTCCTATATAATAATAATAATAATAATAATAATAATAATAATAATAATAATAATAATAATAATAATAATAATAATAATAATAATAATAATAATAATAATAATAATAATAATAATAATAATAATAATAATAATAATAATAATAATAATAATAATAATAATAATAATAATAATAATAATAATAATAATAATAATAATAATAATAATAATAATAATAATAATAATAATAATATTAATAATAATAATAATAATAATAATAATAATAATAATAATAATAATAATAATAATAATAAATATATATACATTTATAACGACTGAAAGTAGAGAAGGTTAAGCATTATTTATTTAAATATTTATGTATATTTGGAGCATTACTGTGAGTATAGAAGAGAAAGAGTGATAACAAGAGAGAAAAAAAATGAGAGATAGACTTGTTAATATACAATCTAATACTATATATACATAAGCATAGTAATAATAACTACAATAAAAGATGAATATAATAATAACTATAATAAAATGATGAATACAATAATAATTATAATAAGTACAATAATAATTATATATATATAAAGTATATATATGTATATATAAAGTATATATATATACTTTATATAGAATGTGTTTTTGGTTCTGAATCTCCAGACTTCTTGTCTCAAATCTCAAAGTAACGGATAATATACTACATTAACATGACTATAGAATAATACATATTATCATTCATAATAATAATAAAATAATAATATAACGATGTTAATAAAATCAACATAATAAACAATACTTTTGTTATATATATATATATATATATATATATATATATATATATATATATATATATATATATATATATATATATATATATATATACTCTGATGTAAATTTGTTTATTGATATTGAGCTGAAACAATAAAACAGGCAAAAGTACCACTTTGTATAACATTTATAGACCTATATAAAAATAAATATATTCATAATAATAAATACAATAAGTTAGTCATAAGCAGAATAATATATTTAATACAATAAATAAATTAATATATATACATATACTATCTAGAAAGATTACTTTTTCTGATTGAAAAATAATAACTCACTTGCAGATATTAATAATATAATAATGCTAAAAAATAGCAGTTAAGGAGTCATAGCATCTATATAGCAAATCCATCTACACATCTATAATTAGGTACACAATGTCTATATAATATGACAAATTCATAAAGTATTATATATAATATGGAGAAAAACAAAGAAATAATTCATAATAATTAAAGACTTACTTAAAATGTTTGACAATCAACAAAGACTAATCTCCAATCCTATAAAGAAAACTATAATAGAACTATAAATATAATAAATTGAAAGAAATACAACAAGAATTCAAGTGTATCTCATGAAATTTATATATTATAAAAATATTATGATAATGCACAAAGAAAATATATAAATTACATACTTTTAAAAGTCCAAGTAATCCCTGATCCATTATTATTTTATATATAGTAGTATTTAACAAGGATCTAAAAGAAACATAATTTGAAAATGCAATGGGCCATAATATTCTTGGCAGTTTCACCACTACCATGTAAACCATTCATGCTATGACTAATTTCAACTAATTATTTATCAAGAATAAATCAATTTGATATTATCTAGTCAATATAAAATATTGCTGAAAAATTGCTGAGTTGCTTCAAAAAAGATTAAATTTTTTTTTCATGATGTTATTCATATAAGCTGAATTGAACGATTTGATAGTGATTTTATTCATTTAAATAATACTATAATGTTAAATAGTACAACTAATATATTATTTAGTAATCAATGATTTCTACTTCTTTTTTATATGCCTCTAAACATATAAATTATCCACCATTGTAAGTTAGAAACGAATTTTTAATATTTATACACTTCTGATAGCTTTCTTTAAAAACATAATGGGATGATTGTGACACAAAATTAGATTTTTTTATATAATAAATAATTCTTATCGTATATTATATTAATAGAAATATATTTATCATATTTAATAATAAACTAATGACTATTTTGATAATTTGTGTAGCATAAAAAAACTCTTTTAGTTTATTTTAATGTATTCTATAACTTGTACACAACAGGGATAATTCAATTTTTTATTATAAAAGGTCAGATGGAAAAATGATTCTTCGTGAATAGTTTAATTTCAATTATTGAATGCAAATTTTGTATTTTTCGTGTATTCCTTTTCATTTTTTAGTGTCAAAAGGAGCAATAAATGCTTTTGAGAAAATTAATGATGTCTAAATGACGTTAATCGCTTATATTCTATGTCCTTGTGTTTCAATAAACAATAGTACACTATCAAATAATGCAAATAAATATTTTTTTTAATTTTATCTCAAAATATGAGATTTAATAAGTAATAAGCTTAGTAAATTATTTTTTATTCTTTATTTTTCTTTTTTTTTTTAATTATTATTTTATATTGAATGGATTATAGCATTTTCTGCTTTATTATTAGTAGTAGTATTCAAATTGAGGCTTTATTGATAATAAAACCTTTCATGTTATCTAATTCATTTTTTTAATATTTTTATATAGTCAATTGAACTGTTGGATTGAATCGAACAATGAATTCAAAGGCAAACAATCACTTTTTAGGGAGTTATTATTATGTTACAGTTCAATTCATTTTCCGATCTATCTCAATTAATTTAGTATACACTATTATCATACTCTATTTGTTATAGCTATTATAATATCATGTAATTTTTATGTTATTTTAATATTTTATTTTTTAAATATATTCTTAAAACATGATAATAACTTGTTCAATTGTTATAGAACATTTAGCCACTTCTATTTTAATTAATTATTTATATATAGAAAAGCTTTTCTTGAATATGAATGCATTACCAATCTACAAAGTTGGTTCAAAAGCTACTATTTTTTTTTATTGAATCTGTTATTTTGCTACATGTGGTATGTTTCTGTATGGATAGTTGTTTTGATTAAAAAAGTGATTCTTGATGGAAATGATGTCTGATTGTAAGCCTTTAAAGTATCTTAAGAGTTTATCAAGCACTTCAGCATGCTATGCTTTTGGTTCTATTTATTCAATGACTCTAAAATATATAGTTTTTTTTTGAATCAGTTGATTTAGTTGTATTCACTCATAGTTTAAATGAATCTCATTGTGTTAATGAATGGAAAATCGTATTATCTAGATTATTACTAATGTGAAATAGATTAAATTTTTAAGAATCTGTACTTGAACCATAATTACAGATGCTCGAAGTTATTTACCATCTGATAGAGAATTCTTGTTTGAATACGAATACAATATGAATTAAGAATAATCAGTATATGAAAACAGATTCCAATGACTTTATATGTTGTATCAAGAACATTTTTCAGTAATGTTGATCAAAATGGGGGTATACATATAATGAAGTATGCTGTGTAAATAAGAATTGAAAATTAAACAAAATACAAAAAATAAGAGAATATGCAAATATATGACATATAAAGAAAAAAAATAGATCGATAATATATAGATAATATATAGATTGATAATATATAGATAATAAATAGATTGATAATATATAGATAATAAATAGATTGATAATATATAGATAATAAATAGATTGATAACATATTAATATTTAATATACAGATAATA
The DNA here is from genome assembly GCA_039096225.1 of Blastocystis sp. Blastoise. Lineage (NCBI taxonomy): Eukaryota > Bigyra > Opalinata > Blastocystidae > Blastocystis > Blastocystis sp. Blastoise. Next base: position 714,976 of record JBBPEB010000015.1, read on the forward strand.
TATAGATAATATATAGATGATATATGCAAAATATATAGATAAAAAAGATTGATAATATATATACTGATAAATAGGTAATCTATAATATATATATATATATATATATCAAGTGATAGAAAATAGATAAATATATAGATAATATATAGATAGAAAAAGTATATATATAGTAATATGAAATAAGATGCTATACAAATAGTATGTATGTATAAATGTATGAATAATATATATATAATATGAGAATAGATATATATAAATATATAAAAATATATATATATAGAAAACAGATATAAATCAATAGATAACATATATAATATGAAAATAGATAAATATATATATATTTAAAGAATATATAGATAAATGAATAATATATATGTTTACAGAGAAAATGATAGAAAATAGATAAATGTATAAATAGTATATAAACAAATCTATATATAGTATAGACGATATATATATTTTATAGTCATATAAAAATAGATAATATATATATATATATATATATAGATAATAGAGAGTAGAAGTTAGCTAATATGTAGAAATATATATACTGATATATGATAATATGAAATAGATAAGTATATGAACATGTATAAATATAGATCAATAGCTAATATATATATAGTAACAAGAGAATAGAATGCAGATAAATAACTTTATATAATAAGAGTATATATATATAGAATTCTATATATATATATATATATATATTAAAACTTAAAGTCGTGAATTCCAATCTGATCTTCATATGGAACTGCTCTTTTAACATAAGGTACCTTTCTTTTTCTTTTGGTCATGCTTTCTTCACTTTTTCGTTTCATTCTGTTCACTTGTGGTTTCCCTCTTGATTGTAGAGCATACGATGGTTTTAGGATTTTTACATGTGGATTAGATTCCAGAACAGATTGATCAAGTAACCTATGGATATAGATATTATAAAATGATGTTATACAATATATTCTTATTACTATGTATATAGATATTAATATAACTAATCCATATGATATATATTATATATGTATAGATTAAAAATAAACTACGATAATAATATATATAGAAAATATTGTGAAATGAATATAAAATGGAATAATAGTATTATTAATTGATTGCAAATATAATGAATAAATAATGGGATTATATATATATATATATATATATATGATTATAAAAATATAATTAAAGAATATTTGAATAATAATACATATATGATTCTATTCACAATAAAAATAAATAACTTATAATTTATTTAATAAGATTAGTTTTCTATAAACAAATAAGTATATATAATGAGAAATTATATTTCTAAATAGATATATAAAAACAAATTATAAATTAGAATCATATAGGAAATAAATTTACAGAAATTTTTTTATAATAAATAACATATATAATACATATGTCAATATGCATATTATATTAAAAAATCATTAAAAATTTACTATAAAGAATGTGTATTATACATATTAAAAAAATAATAAAACAACTATATATATATAATATAGAATATAAAATCAATATTCTTTTATCTTAAAAAATAAAATAGTAATATATCTTATCCAGAGTATTAAATAAATATTATATTAAAATATACAGAAAAAAAAAGCTTTATAAAATGTAAACTAATATTTATATATTAATATAATAAACTATAAGAAAAGTTAAATATAACATCATTATAAATATAAATCATGATGTATACTATAAGTATTAATAAAAGTATTTATTTAAAAATTATATTATTACATGTAATAAATAGTATATATGATGAACAATAAGTATCAATAAAAGTATTTATTTAAAAATTATATTATTACATGTAATAAATAGTTTATATGATGAATACAATAAGGATAAGAATTAAAAATATAATATAATAATGAAATAATTCTAATATTTATAGCAATAAATAATATATACTTTGGCTTATAATTTGCATATTGAGAGATATATAAATTGTTATTTATACTCTTCAATATTGGAGGAAGGATCTTATCATCAATTGTTTTGGTGTTTAACAAGTGTTTTATTAAAATAATGGCATGCTTACATGGTGTATTCTTATTCTGAAATTCTTTGCAGGAGCACTTCATAAGTGATAAATCCACTTCATATTCTACACCGTCGTTAATATATGCACTAATTCCTTTGTTTATATCGGTTATATGGTATTTCTCTTGACATATTTTTGTATATATTTTTTCGAAGTAAGGTAATAATAGTTTATCTTTTGGAATGTTCTGCATAATGGCTATTTGCTTATTGAGACCATAATTATAAATTGAAATGAACATAATATGAAGGGGAAGATTACGGTATTTCTTCAAAATTCTGTTGTAGCTTTCTGCTACACTAGATGATATATACCATCTACATATGTTTTTGTACTGACTTTGACTCTTCTCATTGTTCTGCCAAACATCCATAATCTTATTTCTAATTTCAATATTTGTTATTTTTTGTGATACTTCTTGAGCTTCGAAGAAAGTATCTGATTTGTAGCAATCTATAATGTATCTTTTGGTTTGAGGATCTATAGCTAAATAATCCTGAAGAAGATGGAAGAAGCACAAGATATGTGCACTATCAGGGAAAACATTCTTCACAGCACTTTTAATGCCCTTTGCTTGGTCTGACATGAAAGTAAAATCAATTCTTGGATAAAAGGTATTTAATAATTTCTTTAGGGGGGTTAAAATTGAAATCCAAGCTTCCTCGCTTTCACTAGGGTAAAAACCAAAACCTAAGCACATACTTTCATGGTTCACATTTACTGCTATAAAAACATATAATAACTAACAATATAATGGATATGATAATATAATATATAATATAATATATAATATATAATAGAATATATAATATATAATAGAATATATAATAAATAATAGAATGCATAATATATAATATATAATAGAATATATAATATATAATAGATACTATGATATATTATATAATATAAAGGATAATATATAAAATAGTGTATAACATTTATTACAATAGATGACTTCAAAGAAGATATAGAAGAATATATATCATAGAAAAAGTATAATAGATAGTATAAATGGAAATAAATAATTCAACAGCTAGTACTTAATAAAAAGAGACTATATGATGTATATTTTAAAAAATAATAGAAAAGATAATATACAATATATAATATAGAATACAAATGATAACATAAACATAAATAAATTATAATCAATACAAATGATAATAGAAAAGATAATAGGTAGAAAAATTATTAATATAACTGATAATATGAGATATAATATAATAAACAATATAAATAGTAATATGTTACATAATTGAAGATAATATAATAGACAATATAATATAATTGACAATATAATAAATAATTTATATATATTACATAAAAAATATATTATAAAAAATAATAGAATTGATAAGATGATATATATATACCAGTAATAACTAGTGTTACAGTTGAACCCAATCCCATAAAAGTGCCGTCGAGGAAAATCACTGGTGGAGAATACTTTAATAGCTTTATATTTTCAGCTAACATAGTGGCGCAGCACAGAAGTTTGTTATTAATAGAATCATCTTCGATTTCAGTATTAACAAATTGGATAGTTTGAAATGCTTTCTTATTATCTACTTTCTTTCCATCATATAATTGATAAAATGCTTGATTATAAGTATTTATATTGTTAATACCCTCAATTATTTGAGGGATAAAACTATAAGAATTATCATTTGCAGTAAAGAAGGAAGTGACAGAGTAATATATTTGATTATAGTTTAGATTAGGAAATAGAAGCTTAATATCATTTATCGTATCTTTTATAGTCATAGATCTGTACTTTTTGTGACATTCAAGATAGCAAGATACAAAAGTAGAATTAAGAGGATCCTTAAAGATGTTCTTGGTACTTTTATCAACATATGCAATGTTTACACTATCTTTTAGATTATTAATTAACTTCTGAAAATCTTCAAATGAAACCGTTCTAATTGAATTATCTACATCATTTAAAGATCGTTTATTTAATGCGTTAGCTAATAATTGATTTTCATCATCATTAAAACCTATATATGTATATATATATAATTATATTACTAGTAATAGTATTAATATACCTTTTATATTATTTAGTGTACCTATAGTATCATTATTCATAATATCATCGTTGGAAATTGTATTCACAAGATTATTATTAGTATTAGTGTTAGAAGTATCATTATTATTATTAGTAATGGAATTATAACCATTATTAGTATTAGAAGTATCATTATTAGTATTAGAAGTATCATTATTAGTAGTATTCAAAGTATTATTATTAGTAATAGAATTATAACCATTATTAGTATTATTAGTATTCAAAGTATTATTATTAGTAACAGAATTATTAGTAGTAATAGAATTATAACCATTATTAGTATTAGAAGTATAACCATTATTAGTATTAGAAGCATCATTATTAGTAGTATTCAAAGTATTATTATTAGTATCGTCGTTATTAGTAATAGAATTATAACAATTATTAGTATTAGAAGTATCATTATTATTATTAGTATAATCATTATTATTAGTATAATCATTATTAGTATAATTATTGTTAGTATCATTATTATTATTAGTATAATCATTATTAGCAGGAATATAATCATTAGTACTCATATTCATGTAAGTATTATCATTCATAGTATCTTCATTATCACTATTATCATAATCCATATATAAATTATATATTTCATTATTCTTCACTGAAGGTTCGTATTGTTTTCTCATTCGTTCCATAGTATCATCAATAAATGAAGATATGAATACTTTGTTTGCTTCATTATCATTCAAAGAATTAATTATTCTTTCTTCTTCTGGAGTAAATTTTTCTTCTAAAATATCTTCTTCATAAATATTTTGTTCGCTATTCATTAGTAATATATTAGAGGAATTAATATTTTTATTTAAATTTGAAATTATACCTTTATAATCAGAAGATGAAGTAATCTCTCTAGTATCATTAAAATTCATAGTATCTTTTGGACTATCATTAGATACTATAATGTTTGTATTTTCTGACTGGAGCAATTTCCAAAAATAATTATACACGGATTTTCTAATTCTATTTCCATTCAAAATTTCAATATAATTTGTTATAATTTTTGAGCACTTCTATATCAGAATACATTCGTAATGATAAAAAATAATGTATTATAACTTTAATAAAAGAATAAAAAGTAAATGACAAGTAAATGATTAAGTATTAAATAAAAAAAAATGTTTAAATATATATATATATACATCTGTATCGTGATTGTGAAAATGGGTAATGTTGAAAGAACCATCATGATAAGTGTACTGGACAACGAAATTACATTCCATGATCGGACAAATAAAACGTATCGTTGTTTTGTTACTTCTTTCTATAAGTAATGAGTAACCGTTTACATGGGACCAGAGTCTAATGAATGATTCCACTTCTGGTCTTGAATTGAATGTCTGACAAATGTTGAACCTCTTATAAAGACCGATGTTTCTTCCAATTATAAATGGATATGCCATGCTTTTTGTAAAGAAACCATTAAAATCATTTTCTTTTATAAGTGACTCGACATTCATTGCTTGCTTTTTCGAAAATCTATTAGCTGTTGCTTTTGTTAATTGATTTATTGTTATGTTGCTTTGTTTATGTCTCTAAAGAATCGATAAAACCATTTTTAAAACATACTGTCAGCATTTCCGGGATGTGAGCCTTGTACTGCTCTAAATCTTCTGTTTTTATGTCATCTATGATCTTGTCTAGGTCAAAGTCTGACATTTTTGTATATATTTAATAATACAAGCAAAATAATTAAGAATTCAATTTTGCCTCTTTAATTGTTGAAAAAGAACAATGATTATTTTATTTGATTTTTGTATTATAAAAACATTGCCGAATTGTTATTAACCCCGTGGGACAGTCGTCTATGTTTTTCACTATGCTGACTCTCAAGTTTTTATATAATACTATGCTGAGTATGAATTATCTCGTTTTTTAAAGCGAATATTCCACGGTTATTCCATTTTAAAACTTTCATTTTCAATTAATTGTGTCGAATATGTGTTTTTACTTCAATTGCATAGTAATTTTAAAGTTGTTATATCTAATTAATTTACTAAAACTTATTTATGTGTTGGTTCACTATGGAGTTCATGAATTTCTATTCTAGAGTATAGCCAACCAAGTTTTTATCTGCATTACTCCTTTTTTATAATGAGTATTGGCGAGAAGAATTCTCATAATGTCTTGTTGATTCTGTTTTTAAGTGAATTTTGAAAATACTATTTAGAATTCTGAGACTTTAAAAGAGTTTACAAATTTATGAACAATGAATCCATTTAGTAAAGATAAATTATATTGATAATATAGTAATTAACAAATACAAACAAAAAATATAATTACAAAAATGCAAATTTTAGGTAATCAAAAAATAAAGAGAGATTATGTTTTCGTAGAATAAGAAAAAAGCCATGATTAACATGAATATATGAAAAAAAGATGAGGAACAGCAAAATCCTCATTTAAAAAAACTATATATTTGCTATAAAAAGAATTATATATAGGAAATAATAAACTATATGGTATCTAAGGAAATTTGTGCATTATGTACATTCTTATAGGAATGGACTAAGTCTTTTGCTTTAGATAAAATACTTTGCTTCTATATAATAATAATAATAATAATAATAATAATAATAATAATAATAATAATAATAATAATAATAATAATAATAATAATAAAAATAATAATAATAATAATAATAATAATAATAATAATAATAATAATAATAATAATAATAATAATAATAATAATAATATATATATATATATATATATATATATATATATATATATATATACTTCTTCAGGTGTGAGGTCGTCTGTAGTTGTTATATGCATGTCAACATCAAAAGGTTCTATAGATAATGAAATATATAGAATCATTATGATAATAATAATCCATTCTAGACTATTTCGTTATAGGAGTATATAAAAAATATTCAAATAACACAAGTTAGTTATAAAATACTATAATCCATATATATATACCTTCATCAGAAAGACGTAAATCTCTTATATTACTGACACCGTTAATACTATTAATATCATGACGAATACAATCCAATAAGTGACGTTGACTAATCAAGGTATTCTATATATATATATATATATTTAATTAAACAATATATAGATAAACATTAAACAATACAATATTAAACAAAATATTATATAATATTAAATTAAACAATAGCTAATATCATCCAAAACAGTATATGTATATATATACTTCTTTATCTTGTGCATCTGAAGTGATAAGACTGATAATGACTTCAGATACATTTGGCATTTGTGTCTTAATGACGGATGTCACTTCATTTGTTATAGCTTCAGCTTCCTTCATAGACATTGAAGAATTCACATGAACCTATATATATATATATAATTAGTTTATTATTATAAATAAGAATACATGCTATATATAATTATAAATATATAATAATAATTATATAATAATAATAATAATAATATATATATATATACTTTAAGATCGACAATAAAGAAGGGTCCCATTTCACGAACACGAACATTACTATATCCTTGAACAATATCCATACCACCAACTATATATATATATAGGATATGCATTTATATATTGAGTAAAATCATATATATATTATATCAATTAAAAGGTATTATATATATAGAATATAATAAACAATATATATACCAATAGAATCAATTTGTTGTTTAACATTAATTGGTTGCTTATCCGACAGAGAACTAATAGATTTATAACCAATATCACCACCTATATATATATATATAAATAATATACAACAATACACAACAATATTCAATAATATTCAATAATATAAAATATATAAAATAATATATACACCAACATATATAATCATAAGAGCGACAAGAAGTCCAGCGACAGGATCAGCCCACCACCATCTATGGAGGGAAATATAAATATATAAATATACATAGTTATAGATATTCTTATAATTAAAAAAGGCATCTATGTATATAAAACAATATATATATATATATATACTGTAACCACATATTGAGTCCAATGCCAACAAAAGCGACAATAGAAGCGATGGCATCTGCACGGTGATGCCAAGCATTAGCAATAACTACCTAATTATTATATATATATTATATATACTAATATAATGAACATAAGAAAAGAAAATTCTGATTACTTTATAATATAGAAATATATATATACTTGACTATTAATTTTTTTACCAATGAGATATGCATACCAGAAGAGACCTTCGTTGGCAAAGAGAGAGATAGCAGCAGCCCAAAGAGCAATACCTTCAACTATGACTTCTTCTTGATCTCTGATTTTTGTGTAGCTTTCCCATCCGATACCGAAACCAACAACAACAAGTAATATGGAAATCATAAGAGAACCAGTTAATTCAAAACGTCCATGTCCATAAGGATGTCCTTCATCGGCTGGCTTTCTAGCAAGAGTTAGAACAAGCCAAGTAGCAAAATCTGAAACCAAATCAGTAAGTGAGTGAAGAGCATCTAGAATAAATATATAGTTAATATGATATATGTTTATAGATTCATTAGAGATAAGAAATCTAAAAACATTATAAAAAAATACCAGCAATCATAGCACTTGAGTGACCAAGATAGCCCATAATAAACTAAAGATATTTGTATAAATATTCATATATAACTTTAAAACTAATCGAAGAAATACTTTAATAATAACAAGGAAAATATTAACAGCCATTCCAACATAAGCAGTAGAATTTCCTAATTTAGTTCGTTTTTCAGTATCATAAATTATGCCCTCATTCGTCTTAGTAATATGCTCATCGGCAGGAACATCTATAACAGTTTCTTTGGTATTCTCCAACGACTCAGGAATTAATGATTCATTAAGCGTATTTGAATCAGACATATTACCATAAATAGTTTTAAAAATATGTAAAAAAATAATAATTCAATGAATCAAGACATTGTTAATGGCATTCAATTGTTTCTATTATTCCTTGTGACACGCTACTCTATGTTTTTTCCGTAAGAAAAACAAATCTTGTAGTCAAGACAGTCTTATTTTCATGATTATAGAGTGGAAGCAATTCTATTTCATGGAATCTGTTAACGACAATGACGAGTATTTTGTCGAAAATGAAATTCGGTTTTTTATTTGCTATCAATTGAATATTCACAAATGAAACGAGAAAATTTCTGTCAGCAAATAGAAAAGCAAAGCAAGAGAATTGTATTACATATTCATTCGTTAGAATTTTGGTTTCTTCAAAAAATGAGTGGTTATTATTTTTGTGAATTCCAGTGGTGGACTGACACTCAAAACTTGTTTCATGAAACGTTGTGGATATGGGTTTGAAATAAGTTTTGAAGTACTAATATATTTAGATATATATATATAATATTTATCAGTATAGTATCTTATTGATGAGACTCTTACATAGTGATTTTTGTAACTAAATGATAATACACGGCAATTGGTGTTTTCTAGGAGGCTTTCAACATTGAATATTTCCACGTGATGCTTATAAGATATACATTTAAATAAAAAAAACTTTTTTTCATTGTAAATGACGTTTAAAAAAAAATGTTATTGCCAAAAAATCATTTCAATAATATAATACGAATAATCACTATAGATCAGTGGAGTCACAAAAAAAAAACAAAAACGAAACAATTATAGAAAACAGCTAATAAAACAGTAAACACGGAAAAGCGTAAATAAATGAGCCATAATTTTGTTCATGGCTTTATAAAGATAGTATAATATATAAATAATATTATTATAAACGAAGTTTGCTCAAAGAAAAAATATCACTATTTATTCTTCAGTTCCTTAATTATATAGGAGTAGTTTGTGTAATTTCTTGTTCAGGAGTAGCAGGAGTATAAGGAGTATTTTCATTAATGAAATTAGTTTCTAAAGAAACGTGAGTTTCACCAATACCAGGTATTCCTTTAACAAAAGATTTCACTCTCTTTAAATCTTCAATTTGCTATAGATTATAAAGAATTAAAAATTGAATAAATATTTATTTAATTGAGATACATACTTCTTCAATTTTGACAGGTTTAATAACAGATATATGTAAATCAACAGAATATGGTTCTATATAGATAATATATAGAAAAAAATAATAAATATATGTTAGATCTTATATACCAGGTCCTGTAACACGTAATTGTTCAATTTGAATACCACCAATAGCATCAATACCACTACGAATTTGATTAATACAATTATTATCATTAGACTTCATTACCTATATAGATGATTTAATAGATACCATATGTTTTTATAAAAATGAGAATAATAATAATAATAACAATATATATAAAGATATACATCACTATCTCTTTCTTTGACAACTTCAACATGTACTAATACTTCAATAACGGAAGACATCTTCTGTTTAATTCTACTTTCAATCATATCTGTAAGAGCTTCAGCATCTTCTACATGAGTACCTGAATGTACATATACTTTAAGATCAACAATTTGGAAAGGACCCATTTCACGAGCTCTTAAATCACTATAACCTTCACATTCAATTTGATCCACTATGTATGTATAATATAATTAATATATATAGTAATAATAAATTGAAAATAATATAAAGTAATTGAAAATATATAAATATAATAATATAATATATAAATAAAAAACATACAAATAGAAGTTAATTCAACAAGAGTAGCATTAGTCATTTTATCAGAAAGAGAACAAATTGAACTATAACCAATCTTACCACCTATATATATATAAATATATATATAAATAGTTTAAACTATATATAAGATAGAAAAACATACCAATGCAAATAATCATGATAGCAACACCAAGTCCAGCAACAGGATCAGCCCACCACCATCTATAGAGGGAAATATAAATATGAAAATAATAACATATAAATAAATAATAATATATAAATAAATAAATAATAAAATAAATAAATAAATAATAAAATAAATAAATAATAATATATAAATAAATAAATAATAAAATAAATAAATAATAAAATATATCATACTTGAGCCAAAGATTAAGACCAATACCAATAAGAGCGACAATAGAAGAAATAGCATCAGAACGATGATGCCAAGCATTAGCAATAATAACAGGACTATTAATTTGTTTACCAATAAGATAAGTATACCAGAAAAGGCATTCCTTAGCAACAATAGATATAATAGCAGCTACTAAAGCAATAGGTTCAACAAGTTGTATATCTTGATCAACAAGCTTTATAATACCTTCATAACCAACATAAGCACCTACACCAACTAACATAATAGCAATAAAAACAGATCCAGCAATTTCATAACGACCATGACCATAACTATAATTAAAATCTTTAGTTTTTTACAAGACAACGATAATATATAATTATTAAAAACAAGAATAACATACGGATGATCTTTATCAGCAGGTTTCTTAGCAGCAGTCATAATGAAAAGAGCAATAACATCAGTGATAAGATCGGTAGAAGAGTGAACGGCATCTATAAAAGAAATATAGAATTGATAACATATTATTGCACATACCAGCAACCATAGCACTTGAATTACCAAGCGTACCCATAATAAACTAAAAATAAAACAATAATGATAACCGTAATTTGAGATAAACATTAGAAAAACATACTTTAGCGACAGAAAGTGTAATATCAACAATAAGACCAACCCATGAAGTGGCATTGGCTTTTCTTGTTCTCACATTAGGATCAATATTCTCATCAATTGCCTTAGTAGTGTCTTTTCCATCAACATCAATAATAACAGGAGCAGCAGTGCTGTCTTGCATTTCGACGTTAGTTTCTTTTTTCTCAGAAGTCATATTAGTGATATCGTATTAGTAGATAGTTTATAGTAATATGATATGATTTTTATAAGTTCTACACAAGAAATATTCCTTGTATGAATAAAAAAAAATATATAAGTTTTGATAAAGTAGAATTCTCAATAAATGGTGAATAATTTATTACCCAAAAAAATTCCTGAACAAGTTTCACCAACATCTATTGGATAATTCATGAGATTATTTTTGATTTGCTAAAACAGTGTTTCATACCAATAAAGAGTAGGCATTTTCTTTCGATTGAACCAATCAACTCATCGTAATGAGGATTGACCAATAAATTTTGAGATGTGGGATAAGTGAGAAAGGCAATTTTTGTCCTATTAAACATCGGAATCTTTCTTTCTTTAGAAATCCACAGAAGGGAGCAAATGGATTGGCGTTTTGATCCCAAACATTCTGTTGACCAATAAAAACTACAATTCTTCTTATATAAAGACAATCTCTCTGGCATCCCTGTTTGTTTTAAATTATCTCCCCTATTTTTGAAATATGTATTTTTGAAGCCCTCTGATTCATAATATTATAAGATCAGATTAAGTATGATATATAAGTGGAAATACTCTATATTTTAAGTGTAAAAAAAACTGATAATCCAAATTGAAATCTGTTTTTTCTTATAGGTCATTAAAATGTTTATATATATATATATAGTCATAAAACATTCAATTATTTATTTACATGAAATATCATGAAAATGACAACAAATATTCAAATAAGACTTTTTTATGATTTGATTTTTATTTTCTGATAATTCCCCGTGGAAAACATGCGATTTTGACTGTTTTTTTATAGTCAATAATTCAGTATAATTTAATGACACTATTTTAGTTATATGCCATACTAAAATCAGTGGACATAACTTGAAATTGTATGTAAAAACTTCAAAGAGTCCTTATCTTTAAAAAGTATAATGATATTTAAAATTAACATGAAATAAGCACATAAAATCTACATTCTACTCTTCAGTTATTTACAGAGTATTCTAAGTAATATCAAATCCTATTTTCTAGTCACAGGTCACTAAATCACTGTAATAGACTTTTATTAATAAAGTTGTGAATGAGTTATGTATGTATCTAAATAATATCAATGAAACAAAATAAACTCAAAATTCAAGAAAAGCCATTCAAGAAAAAAGAATGATTTTTTTCTCATCTCATTATTCACCTGAACGTTCATTCTTCTTGATACAATCCATCGATATTACATACTTGCTATTGATAAAAAAAAACATTTAATATTAATTAAAAAAACATGTATCCTACATTAAAGGAACAAAAACTCTTAACATATTTTTCTATCGTTCTCTTTAAGAAATCGTAAACAATTCTTAGAGCCATTTTTTCTTTGTAATCATACTTTTCGTCATTTTTTTTTCCAGAATCACTTTTATTTCATGGAATCAAATGTGATGTTTCAAAATTTGAAGAGTTTAGCAAAATCTCTTAAGTATGTTGCCAAGATGTCAGGAAGTCGAAAAGATCAACGTACTGCACGTTATATTGCTCAAGAAATGGAATACTTCATTCAAAGACCAGAAAAATTAACAGAGTCCAATTTGAAAACTATGGTGAATAATGGAATGTATTATATGAACACGATCAATAAAAAATGGTGTAGTCGATAATTTATTACTTTTATTACTTTGATACTCATAGCATTAGAGTTAAATACATATCCTGAGTATATATATCACAAAAAATACGGTCTTTAGTGTATACATTTTCTGTATTCATTTGTTTTTGTCTTGTTTTATGTTCAATTCATGAACGCTCAAATTAGATCTATGATGCTGATAAGATCAACTCAATAATCTCATGTATTCGAGTTACTAGATCGTTCTAATTGTCTAGAAATAATTATGAATAATTGTGTTTATTTTTTGGTTTTTCTTGTTGAGTTTGTTCAATCATTTTGTCATTTCATGAAAATCATAAACTTTTTTTGTCAACTGATAGAAAAGACATTTCCTGATTTTCTTACAAAACAAAACATAAATTTGTTTTTTCTTATTCTCTTACTGATACATCATTATGGAAGCCTATAAATCTAAATTTTTTGAATTCTGCGACAAGATTGATAGTTTCTTAGAAACTTACCCCATCTGTCAAACTATCAAGGAAAAAGTTCATTGCCGTCTTTCTTTTATAATTCTCGGATTAGTTGCCATCTTATCCATCTCAAGCGTTATATCTCTTGGAGCTGCCCTTCTTGTGTATTTTTTTAATCAGTTTTTAGTCTTTTTTAATTTAATATTATCTTACAAATAACAATGAACTTGAATAACATTTAAAATAACGAATATCTATTCTTATTTGCATATCATTTTTTCATCTAGTAATGTAATTGCTATCGCTTATCCTGCTATTTGTTCTATCAAAGCCCTTGAAAGTTCTAATAAGGATGATGATTCTAAATGGTTAACTTATTGGATTATCTTTGCTCTTTTCAGTCTTGTTGAAAGTTTTGGTTATTTCATTCTTAAGTAGTATATATTTATAAATATTTATTATTTTATAAATTATACATATATATATATATATATATTTTGCAGTTATATAACTTATTTAATTATTTTTATGTTAATAATTATATATTTATATTCTCTAGTTCTCACTTCTATTATCCTATTAAGTGTGTCTTCCTCTTTGTTTGCTATTATCCTCAAACTAACGTATGCTTATTATAATTTATTTTATTATTCTATTTATAATTATATTTAGTTTGCTCAAATTATTTATGAAAAATATGTCACAGTTTATCTTATCCCTCTTATTCAAAAAGTATATTTTATTCCTTATATATATATTTGTTTTATAAAATTACAATTTATATAGTATGAAAAGAGAGATTAAAAGTGTTAATGTTGTATATCAAATATATATGTTATTCTCTTTTGTAAATATTTAAATTAAGAGTTTATTTGTTTGGATTCTGCAACAAAATGCTATTAGTTTTGTATAGACGCTTAATATGCAATATTATTTGGTATTAAAAAATACCAAAAAAAAAATAACTTAGAAATTAATAACTCCAAGAAAAAACAAAGATATAATGATAAGAAACAAAAAAAAATAGGAAATAGTAATACTAATACAAGCTAGAAGAAAAAAAAACGCTTGAAAACAATACTTTTTCTTCAGAATATATATATAATAGATATATATCATCGAAAACAGTATTCTTTCAATAGTAGGTATATATATAAAGAAAGGTAAGAAGAATATAATGAAAGCAAATATAAACAGTAAAAAGATTGAAAAAAAAATTTTAAAAAAGAAGAAAAATAATATATATATATTTACCAATAACTTAGAAAAGTCAAATCAAATACTTGACAAATAAGAAATAGAAGTGAATCTCATAAAAATAGAAATTCAAACTAATAATATAACAAATATTATAAATATTATAAACAAAGGAACAAACAAAATAAAAACAAACAAAATAAAAACAAACAATCAAACAATTAATTTATATTATAAATACCTTTATATATAGGTATATATTTCGATTTTACATATTCATAGAAAACCTATAAAAAATGTATATATTTATATAATTAATAATAAATATAATAATAATAGTAATAAGTATAATAATAATATATACATCAGATGTTATAAACAGCTGATAGAAATCATATTTATCAGTAGTAACATTTTTCTTTAATGATTTTGAATTAATAATATAATAGAACTATATATAAGCAAATGATTAGAAAAATAATAATAAATATATATATATATATATACATAGTTGCCTCTAAAATAGAATGTAACGTACATAAATAATTCATTAAGAACAATAGAATTATAGAACTGGAAGAAAGATTGAAATTTATATTCGTAAGAAATAGGAATAGCATTAAGTGAGTATTCATATATATTATTAATAGAGAGATAAGGATGAAGAACGAGGTTTAAATCTGTGCATACATCATTATAAACTATATATACAAGTAATAGAATATTAATAATATAATATATATATATTATTATTATTCTTATTAATAAGAAATAAATAAAAGTTATATAAATAGATAATAGTATATACATGGATTCGGTGAATTAAAAAGATCTCCTTCTTTATTATATAAGCAGAGATTATCACAATCAATTATATAAACAATACTATTTAACTGATCTAAAGACTTCACACTATATATATATACATATATATATAATAATAATGATTATTATATCTATTAGAAAAAATATTAGTGAAAAATATTATAAGAATAATAATAAATATAATAATAAATATAATTATAAATATATATATATACCAAATATCTTCCATAAAAGTTTGTACTTTAGGAACACCGATGATGAAGGGTCCGTCATGTACGGTGAATTCATCAGTTTTCGAATCAAAAAACTCTTTAATTCGACATAATGGCATCAAAGGACATAAATAATGCTATATATAAGAATAATATATGATAAATATATAATAATAAACAAACAATATATATAAATAATAATAATACAAATAACAAACAATACAAATAAATAATAATAAATAAATAAATATACTTGAATGCAAAAAGGATTGAACATTTTTAATATAAACATAAAGAATTCATAAATAACAAATAGATTATCACTACGAAGTATAAAACTAACACCATTTAAGACCATTGTATATATATCAATCCACAATTTTGCATCTGTTTTCAATATAAATTCACCACTAAAACGAGGTATAAAGAATTGCTTTTTCTTCATCTTCTTTATTACTTTCCAATCTTCAATAGAAAGATCTGGAATATTCGAATGAAATTCATAAATAATACCTTCTTTATTAAATGCTTCTTTATCTTCTTTTTCTTTCTCTTTAATCTTTTGAATAGCAGCATTAGACATACTATTTAAATCTGGAGAGGATAATAAATCAGGAGATACAGTATAATGAGTATTATTATTATTATTAGTACTACCTTGATTATCTTCTATCTTTGTTATATTCCCTTGACTATCTGTAGTAGTTCCTAACGTAGAATGATGGAAAGGAGAAGAAAGAGAAGAAGAAAGAGAAACACCTACTTTAGGTGTTGCAGGTCTTAATTGTACACCACCTTTAAGCATTGTTAATGAAGGAATTGAACGAGGAAGAACAGCAGGTAAAGTAGAGGATAAATTACGTGGACCACGAGGTAAAGGCTTCTCTAAATCAGAAATATCATCGAAATTAACAGTAGATGCCGTAGAACTATTAAACATATTATTTTTATGTGAATAAGGAGGTGAAACACGGCCATTAGGAATATAACCTGGTATTGAATAGAGAGTACGAGGTGTTTGACGAGGAGTAATAGATGATGAAGTAGGTGTACGAAGAGAAGGAGTTCCTGGTAAGGATGGAAGGGGTGTCACTTCACTTTGAGGTGTACCATTTCTCGAATAATCATTTTGACTATCACTTGAATTATGTGGAGTTAGTAATGATGATGAATTCATACGTAATGCTGATGTAGATAAAGGAGTAGCAACATTAGTAGTATTACTAATAGAAGTAGAAATAAGTTTATTATTATTTGAATTAATTAAAGAAGGAGGTATACGTTGAGAATCAAGAGTAGATATAGTAGTAGGAGGAGTAGGAGTAGGAGAAGACGTAGAAATAGGAGTAAGTGAAGGAATAGTAACTAAAGGACTCATAGCAGTATTAATAGTAATATTACTATAAGGATTAACAGTAGTAGAGGGAGTAGTTGGAGGAGTACTAATAATAGAGGCAGGAGTAGATGCACCACTATTATTTGCACTACGCATACTCTTTACAGTACTTCGACGTTTAACTACAACTTTCTTCATATCTTTACGTATCTCTGCTTTCTCTACAGGTGTACTAGTAGTAGAAGTAGATGGAGGCATAGGATCTCTTGTTAAACTAATTGTAGAAGAAAATTCAGCAGCAGGAGTAGGATTTGTACTATTAAAAGCACTTGGAGACTCACTATAATCCGTGAATGTAGGAGGTGAACAACAATTATTCTTATCTGATTTATTCATACCTATATTATTTCCTATTCTATTATTCATAGTATTCATATCTTTAGAATTAAAGATTACTTCATCTTTCTCTGTATCAAGAGTAACTCCCATTTGTTCTAAAGGAGATAATTGTCTTTGTGAAGGACTAAGAGTAATATCTAAATCATCAGGTGCAGGTTCTTGTGGAGTATGGACAAGTAAACGGAATTCTGCAGGTGATGGTGATTCGATTAGAAGATCTTTAGCAATAGAGAGTATAGTAGATGTTGGAGAGACATCTTCTTGAAATATACTATTCTTATCATTATGTTGAGGAGAAGGAGTAACACTATTTACGGTATTTAAAGGAGATTTAGAATAATGTTTTCTAGAATTAACATAAGAAGTATTAACAGCTGGTATAGAGTTAGAATGACTAGTAGTAGTTAAAGGAGAAGAAGAAGAACATGAATGTATACTTGTATTCACTTGAGAATGATCATCTGTATTATTATTGATTGCTGATTGAATAGAATCAGGAGTAGTACCAGTAGAAATAGTAGGAATAACAGTACGTGGAATAATAGGAGACATAGATTGAACACGAATAGTAGATATTTTAGTGTTAGGTGACTTTGAATTCATCAAACGTTCTTCACTTTGAGAATTCGATGTACAATTAAGAATAGATGAAGTTGTAGAAGAATTAGTAGTATTAGTTACACCTAAAGGAGGAAGAATAGAATCAGGACAATCCTTTTGAGATTGACATTTTGAAGTTGTATCATTATTAGATTTCGAAAGAGGATCGAATTCTAAAGGAAGAGGGATATCACTAATAGATCCTGTGGATTGATGATAAGCTGAAGGAGATGAAGGAGGAGATATACCTGAATCTAAATGAAGAGTAGGAGGAATATCTGGAGGAAGTTCAGGAGAAGTACTACTATCATCTGCATGTAAATAGGGAGATTCATTCGTATATTTTGAAGCTAAAGGAATAGAATCTAAATATGTATCTTGATAATTCGTAGTAAGTAAAGAAGGTTGAACAGGTAATGTCATAGTACGACGTAATGTCTTAATAGAAGTACGATATCTCTCTTTATAATCATTATCTAAAGGACCTAATTCATCTTCATTTGGAGGGTCTTGAGAATCATTTGGAGGGTCTTGAGATTCATTAGAAGGAAGAGCAGGAGGAATAGAAGGAGATTGTCTTATAGAAGGAGACATAGCAAGAGAAACATGATTTCCTTCAGGTGTTGGTGAAAGAGGAGGATTCTCATTAAGATTTATATTAATACTAATATTACGAGTAGGATGAGTAGGAGATATACAATTAGATAATGCCAATGGAGAAGCACGTGGTGAGGCACGTGGTGAGGCACGTGGTGATATATGAGGAGAGACATTATATTGTCGAACACTTCCAGGTCTTGAATGTATATGTGATTGATGATCAATAGATAAATCACTATCAATAGGAGAAACAGGTGATTCAGGAGATGCTATTTTCTTTATAAGAGAATTTGGTGATGTAGGTATACTAGATCCATCAATAGATGCCATTGGAGGTGTAGATTGAGAAATAGTATTTGATATAGAATTTTGAGAAGTATTTGAAGAAGGAATATCTTTAGTAAGAATAGGACTAGTAATATTATTTTGAGGAATAACATTAGCAGGAGAAGGTGCTTTATGTATAGAAATACAACCATGTTTAGCAGCATCATCAGAATCATTGAAATTTAAATTAGGAGAATTTAATAGAGTTCCTTGTTTATTATTAATATACATAGCAGGTGAAGCAGAAGACATAGTATTAGGTCTCATTAAAAGTGACGATACACCACAACTATAACTATTGAAAGAACGACCGGAGTTAGGTTTCGAAGGATCAAATCGTGGACTATTACTCATACGTATACCACCTGGAAGAGAAGGAGCAGTAGAAATATTACTGACAATATCTTTAGGAATAAAAAGAGGAGTAGATGTTCTTTGAACTGTAGCTTTAATATTCTGAGAAGCTAAAAGACTTGAAGGAGCTTTACTAAGGGTTTTACGATTGGGAGTACCTTTAGTACTATTACTATTTGTACGTCTTCTTACTTTTAAGTTCGTAACTGAATTACTAGAAAGTTGTTGTCCATTTATATTAATAGTATTATTTTCTATTTCATAAGGTTTAGGAATAGCATTAACAGGTGTTGTACTAAGAGATCGTGTACCAGGGGGTATCTCATGAGTTGATTCTTCAGTAATATAACAAGTAGAAGCACTTCGTTTCTTCTCAAGGATTCTTAATTGTCGAATAGCAGGTGTAGTATTATTACTATTATTATTAGGAGTAGTCATATTATCAGGTGTACTAGGAGAAGAAGTAGTAGATACAGCTAAAGGAGAATGTATATAAGTATTATTATTTATAGGAGATAAAATAGTATTGACCTTATTTGAAGGAGTATAAGAATTATTACCCTCTTCAATAGGAGAATGTTGAGGAGAAAGACTCATATTATGATTAGAAGGAGATTCATCCTTACTATTTGTAACTGTATGTAAATTACTTGTTCTCCTAGGAGTAGAAGCATTTAAAGGAGTTCTAGAGTTCTCTTCAGTATAAGATGTTATACTAGTATCAGATTCAGGATGTAAATATTTCAAATCTTGATTTCCATTATTCATATTACTAGGAGTAGTAGTAGTAGAAGACATATAATGTGGTGTTGATGAATTTCCTCTCATAGTATTTGAGGGTGTTCGACTAGAGTTCATTGTCATTTGGCCACCTTGTGAAACATTAGGAGAATAAGCTTTCTTACGTGGATTCACTTCTTGAAGTAGAGATACATCAACAATAGAAGAACGAGACACAGATGGAAGAGATAATTGATCATTATCTGGTGTATTATCATTCATATATACTTTAAGAAGATATATAAATTCATTAATAGCTAGATCTAAGAAAGGTTTTAAATTATCTTCTAAAGTAAGTGAATCATCATCATCTCCTGCTTCTTCTTCTTCTTCCTCCTCTTCTAAATAGGATAATATAGTATCATTAAATTCTATAGAGAGATCATTATGACGACTCACAAATCTCTCCCAAATATCAGTCGATTTCAGCTGTGATTTCAGCAGGGAGAGGAAGGCAGGGAGCTTATTAAGAGAAATAGGTAAGGGGAAGAGAATATAAAAGACTAAAGGTTGAGTAAGAGATATAGGTATATCCTTAGTAAGGGCAGGAGGCTATATATATATTAGGTATATAGAGATAATTAATATATATATAAAATAGGTTAATAAATATATAAAATCAATAGATATATAATTAATATAAATAGATATATACAAGAATATTCTCATATTTATATTTATAAACTACTTCTTTAGGATGATTCATATAGTAAGGATATATAAGACCATGATTCCTATATAATATATATAATATATATATATATATATATATATATACATTTCATTATTAGCATCTTTTGTTTCCTTCACAGTAGGTTGGAATAAATTCTTCATTAATGCTATTCTATATATATAAAGTATATTTTATAAAAATTTATATCTATATACGATTTCTGTTTAAAATCTTGTTTTTTAACCTATATATATATAGTAATAATGAATGAATAGAATATACAGAGTATAATAAATAATATATATATATATATACTGGTGTTTTATGTACCATATATGTGCATTCTTCTTCTACAGATATAGTAAGACATAAGTAGGGAGAGCAGAGAGGGAATACATTCAAATTGATATGTTCAACTATAGAGGATGAGAGGAAATAAGAAAATATGAACAATAATAAGATAATAATATATATATATATAATTAGAAATAAGCCTTTATATATATATATATATACTATTGTCTGCACTTGGGTGAATCACAGAAGGGAATCCATTAGGAAAACAGCACTCCTATATATATATATATATATATAATAAAAACTGTATATAATGATTATATATATATATACTTCGATATAATCATCATCTTTATATTTAGGATTTGAATATATATATGTACCAAAATCAATACCATCGATATTTACACCACTATTTCCCTATATATATATATATATATATAATTTGGATAGCAAAATAAAATTTAATTTAATTATATACTTTTTTAGTATAAATATTTTCATCCAAAAGATTATGACTGTGTTTTGAGACACAATTAAGATATATATATCCACTGCTATTAATAGAAGGAGCTACAGAATATATATAATAATAATATGAATAATAAGAATAATAATAAGAATAATAAGAATAATAAGAATAATAATAAGAATAATAATATTAATAATATTAATAATAAGAATATATACAGATAACATCATTATAGAGTTCATGAAGATTCATACTGTATACATCTTCTTCATCTACAGAGTTATTCCCGCGGTTATTTGACTCTTTATTTGGAATTACGTGAGCATGAACAGCAGCGAGAAACGAATCATCCTGAATATGCTCCTCGTTTTCCGCGGGAATCGGGGGTAAATCTTCAGGCTATATATTATATATATATATATATATATATATATATATATATATATATATATATGAATAGAATTGAATACAAGATAGTATATATATACATTAATAGCTCGAACATATTCCGAAATATTTAATTCAGCATTATTTATACATAAACCTATATATATATATATAATATAATATTATACATAGTTTATATATATATAAATATAAAAATTATATATATATATATATATATATATATATATATATATATATATATATATATATATATATATATATATATATATATATATATATACATTCACTAACCCCAGGATTTAAAGAGATATAGTTCTCGATATATTGTAAATGTTTAACTAAAAAAAATCGTATATATAGAATATATATATATATATATACATTGTGTGTCTTTATACATAAGATAAATTGCATTCGCCTTAATATTCTGCTCTTTAAAACGAATCTTCTCAAAATAATCCTATATATATAATATATATAGAATATAAAATTATGAAAAATAAAAATAAAATAATTTTTTTAAAGAGAATGAAAACAAATAATACAATATATATATATATATATAATATATATACAATAAGTATATGTTGATTTGTATAAAGATGTCTATAAAGTAGTTGAACAGTTTCATTTTTCAATTGCATTTGAGTTTCATCAGCATCCTTCCAATTATTAAACTCTGTAGTAAGCATATAACCACGGGGATATGCAGTAGAGCAAGTGAGAGATTCTTGGGTATGACGCACGTAGGCGTGGATTTGTTGACGAATCAATTGGAACAGCATTGTATTAGCAGAAACGAAATCAGCTATATTATTATTATTATTATTATTATTAGATATATTATTATTAGATATATTATTATTATTATTAATATATAATAAGCTTACGTTTTCTATTGAAAGCAATATATAGATCATTTAAATAATCGAAAAACTGTGAACAGCACATATCATCAAAAATAAGTCTCTATATATACATATATAGATAGAATATTATATTTAATATATGTATAAATTAAAAAAAACTAAAAGCAATAGAAAAATAAAAGTGAATAATAAAAAACAATAAAAATAATTCATTATATACTCCGATTTCTAGTAAAAACATATTATCTGATAACTCTTGTTGTTTAGGTATAAAACCACTATATAAAGATATATATAGTGATATATATATATATATATATATACAAAAAAAAATTAAACTTATTATAATTCGCACAGAAAAATATATAAATATTTTTGTTAAAAAAAGAAAAAATATAGATAATCATAATATATATACATAAGCATGGAAGGGACTTCTTTATACATTTCCAAAGTGATTTCAGTTGAACTTAAGAATTCAAGAAGATGTTTATAATTCTCACTTTTCAAGAATTGCGGATAATAATGGCGTTTCATATATTTATAAACTTTATCCTAAAAAAAATATAATAAATACACTTATTTTAAATCACTTTATTATTTTTAAGACATTTATATAAAAAAATATCAAGTAATTTACTTGAGTTATTTATTATAAATGATATTCATGATAAATATATATATTTACTTGTGGTAACGAGAACATATTCAAATCCGTTCTTTCTCTTACAATATTTTGTTTGACAAGTTTAATATATTCTTGTGCATTAGCACCATCTATACGCTGAAAATCAATTTTTTGAGCCTTATCCTAAAAAAATAAGAATTATATATCGAAACAGAGGAATTTCAAAATACCTCCATATAACGAGTATAAATTTTCCATGCTGTTTTTGAAATCATCTTAACATCGGCACTTAAGTGCTTATAATTCTCAACGCTAATATAGAATTCAAACCTAAAGAAGAATAGATAATGATTCTATAAAGCATACAGGTTTTGGACTCCAAGGCTTGTCATGAACGACAGGAAGAACGTATAGAAGTGTTCCACTAATCTATTAGTAAAAAATGGTAAGAGTAGATACCTGTAAGAATATCCTCAAAAGGAAACTCAATCATTATAGGCTATCCTCTGTTATTTAAGAACAATGTAATTAGTTTTGTATTAATAAGACAACAGTTTTTAGCCAGGAGAATTAAACAAATAATTTGAAAATAGAAACACCAGATTTAATAATCTTCTTCAAACGTCAATTCAGCAACATTTTTTTATTTTCAACATGATTCAGATACAATGAATGGAAGTGAAAAATTATAAAACCCTATGGAATCTTCATTTTGTTCTAGAAAAGTGGGGTTTTTTCACGGGTCTTCGTCATTCACGTCAAATTTGAGGTTTTAATACAGAAAAACACTTAATGCATATTGAAAAGAATAACATCAAGTTGTGCATGTATTCTATTGAAATAAATTTATGGAATATAAAAATTCATTATATCATTTGATATATTAATTTCGAACACATTGTAATTATTTAGGTACTTACTTTTTTTCAATGACGTTTAATTTGTTTTATAATTACTCGAATATCTCAGTAAACACCGGTAAAAAATTTTAATAACAAAATATTAATTTATATATAATAATAGCTATTTACTGTATTATGTGATTCTCATATAAATGATTAAAGACTAATATCTATCATATGAGTATGGAAATAAAAATAATCATAAGGGTGTTTAGCTCAAATGGTAGAGCACTCGCTTTGCATGCGAGGGGTAACGGGATCGATGCCCGTATCATCCAATTTTTAATTTTATTTTGTTTTAATATTTTTTTGAAAGTGGTGATATCTGTATCATTCAGAGATATTTATCAACTATTTAATCATTGAACGTTTTTTTTATAAGAATTATTCATATTATATAATATTGTGGTCCATTTTTAACATTGAGTCTATCATTTGAGTGTTATTACACATTGCTAATATTTTTATATTCATTTATATAGAATTTAATACATGTATTTTGCAATGATACTATTCTTTTGTAAAACAAAATTTCAAAAACTATTGATCATATCAGTATAAATGGGTAAGAATCATTATTATATAATAACCTTCATTTTTTGTGTGTAAAATCATTTTTTACTCGAATAATAACGAAATTAAAAATAATTATCTGTAAAAACAACTTTTAACAAAGAATTGTTTTATTATTTTTCATTGATTTCTTGCTAAAATTGTTTTTTTATGTTCTTTTTATCATTTATCTTAATTTATTCATGATTTAGTTTATATTTAGTTACTAGATGATATGTTTATGCTTATATTTTAACAATATTGTACAAAAATATAATTATGATTTTGGTAACAAAGCAATTTTATTCAAAGAAAATGAAATTCATCTAAAAAAAGGAAACTAACGAAAATAAAAAAATAAAATATAAAATTGGAAACACCTTAATGATCAGTAATGAGTGCATCAATCTTAATATAAGTACCACCGATACAAACACCTATATAAATGAGTGTTGAGTAAGATATGACTATTTTTATATAAAAAAATATATAGATAAAAACTTACAGATACCAATGACCATACAGATAATAGCCATAATTTTATTGAAAGATCTGTAGATTGGTGTTTTATCGATAGCATTCTTAGCTTCTAAGTATAATAAACCAGGGAAGAAGAAGATGATGAGACCACCAAATAGAGATCCATTAAGACCAACAACTGTTTCAATCTTATTAACAACAATAGAAAGAAAAACTGTAGATCCAATAACAAGAACAGAAGAACTATATATATATAATTATAAGTAATTGAATGTAAATAATGATTTTTATGATGTTGGTAATGATAATATTGTATATATTATATATATATTTGTAATAAAAATAAATAAAAAAAAAAAAAAAAAATAAAAAAATATACATGAATCTGTAAAGGAAAGAGGATGCATCCTTATGAGGGAAGAAGATACTGTGAATAGATCCACGTACGGAGAAGAAAGGTAAAGGAGTACTGAATACCATGTTTATACCCATTCCTAAACGAGCTATCGTAGCATATATAGAAGCTAGAGAAAATAAACAAATAGATTTTTATAGAATAAAAATATGGAATAATATAATAATAATAATAATAATAATATAATAATAATAAACATGAACATATGATATATATACTAGAAGAATAGTTAAGTAAAATATTTCCTTTAGTATCAACACCAAATTGGAAATAACCAGCAGCTATATAAAGTAAAATAAATAATATATTATTCATAATAATATAAAGAATATATATAATAAGGAAGAGAAACATACTACCAATGGCATAATAAGTTAGGAGAACAATACCAAAGGCAACAGCAAGAATCCAAGAGAAATGTTTCACAGAACGATTTTTTAATTCCTATTTAAAAAAAAAAAAGAATAAATGAAAATTATAGATATACATAAGAAATAGATATAATAATAGAATAGATAAACTAAACTATTGACTATGGTAGAATATAAAAATAAGAAATTATAGAGAAAATAAATAAATAAATATATACCATATAATAACGAGGAGCATTATAATGAGAAGCAAAAGCAACACACATTAAAGGAAGAGCAAGTACACAATCACTATTAATATTTAATACTTCAACTGTCTCATTGATCTTACCATATAGACATTCTTCAACTATAGCTACAGCAGTACATAAGATAACACAAAAAACAGCTAAGAAAGAAGTAAATTTAAGACCTTCTAAAGCTATATAAAGAATAAATCATTTATTAGAGAATAACAAAAGTATTTCAGATATGTATATTGAAAATCAATTTAATTATAATAATAAATATATAATAATAATAAATATATAATAATAAATTTATAATAATAATAAATATATAATAAAAGAAAATAACAATAAAATAGATAAAATTACTTTTACAAAGAGAAATAGGGAAGATGCAGAATAGAGCGAGAGCACTGACAACAATAGCACGATTTTGAAGCCATTCTACATCAGGGAAGAACGATTTAAAGGCACCCATGAAATTATCTCCAACTACCACAAAATGAGCAATACAACTACCATAAGTATAACACAACATAATACCTTGAACAACATAACCCATTACCTTGCCAAATAACATCTATATTTACAGAGTTATTTAAGAGATTATCAAAGTTATATATATATATATATATATTATTATATGCATAAACATATATCAAGAAAATATAAAATTAAAATAAACAGAATTATTCAATATATATTTAAAGAATTATAATATAAATACAGTAGCCATATCACGATAATTGTATTGTCGTGTAATATTACAAGTTTTAGCTAAAAGGACAAAAGAATAAACACTAAGACTACACATCAAGGCAATAATTACATAACCAGGAACAAGTGAAAACTTATTAAAAGCATAGGGAAGAGTAAGAAGACCAACACCGAAAATATTATTAGCAATATTAATGATCGTACCAAAATTAGTGGCGTTACCATCAGCAGGTTCAGCACCTTCAATCAAATTGATTGAAACGGAACTGTTACGTGCAATAGATTCACCAATTATTGCTATGAAACATTAGAGATACTAAAAAGAAAGAGAATTACTTGTACAAGTGGGATCTACGGGATTTTCGACAGGAACTAATTGAAATTAATTTATCTTCTAACAATTTTAAATACCTTCTTGAATGAGAGGTTGCTCAACAGTACTTTCTGTTATTTCCATTATATATAAAACAAAAATTAATAATTATACAAGTATTTGTAATGTTAATATATTTTTTCTCCTCAAACAATTCATCACCAGAATCAAATTGAAGGAGAATACTTTTTGTTTCTCCATTTATTCTGACCAATACGAAGAATCAAAAAGCGTTTTTATCAGGAACAATCCAATCTAATTTTTTACATTTCTCCCCTTGAGAATTCCCAAAGAACAAGCCAATTCTGTAAAAAAAGTGAGATTATATGTCAAAAGGAATATTGTTGGTTATTCAATGAAATATACAGGCTTTTACACAAATAATCACAAACATTTTTTTATTTCTGGCTTATTTCTTTTTTCAAAAAAGAACACATCGGTATATTTGCTTATTATGAGTGTAGAACATTCTAAAAAACATTATGTTATTGCCCTTACAGGAGGGATATGTTCTGGTAAATCAACTGCTAGCAGAATCTTACAGGAACAAGGATGTGAAACAATTGATTGCGATAAGCTAGGACATGAAGCATATGTATACTTTCATTTTTACTCATCTTTTTTTATAAACACATACTATGTTGTTTTATAACTTTATAAAAAGAATATTTTATGTTGTTTTTCTCAATAATTTTATATAAAGAAACCAGGTTCTGTTGGCTTTAAACGTGTTGTTGAGACATTTGGACAAAGAATTGTCAAGGAGGATGGAACAATTAATCGTCCTGTATTAGGAAGTATTGTTTTTGGTGATGAAAGTATATGAAAGGCTATATTATTATTTTTTTGATATATTTAAACACACATTTTTCATTTTTTTCTCTTTTTAGAAGAATTAGAGAAATTAAATCAGATTGTCCAACCTATCATTCACGATTTATGTCTTGAAAGAATTAATGAGTATATATTGCATATATATTCAGGCGTTTTTGTTCTTTTAATTCATATTTTTTGTTATTTAAAATGTATATTTGTGATTTCTATAGGTCTTCTTCAGAAATATGTGTCGTGGAGGCTGCTATTCTTTTGGAAGCTAAATGGCAAGATCTTGCTGATGAAGTATATTTCAAAGTTATTATAATATATAATACTTTTTTTGGCTTTATATATATATATGTATATATACAGATTTGGGTTGTTTCTATTCCTACAGAAGTAGCTATTGAACGTTTATCATCTCGAAATCATTTAAAATATCATCTCTATATAATATATACTATATATATAATATATAATATATAATATATAATATATAATATATAATATATAATATATAATATATAATATATAATATATAATATATATATAATATTCTATATCACCTTAATAATTCTATTCGTTCTCAAGCTATTGAAAGATTGAATTCTCAATGGAGTAATGAGCAAAGAGAACAATTTGCGACTAAAGTATATTTTCATATAAACTTCTTTTCATTTTTATATATTTTTATTTCATTGTTTTATTATAGGTATTTTATAACATTAATCAAAAAGAATTCGAAGAACAAGTATTAACATGTTTTCATGAAGTACAAAATAAACTGATAAAATCTAATAATTAAATTGTATCTTGACTGTTTTATGTACTATATATGTATATATATGTATTTATGATATTATTTAATATATTATTACTTAATGTGAGCATTTCATTCATTTGCTATAGTTTTTATTAATATAATATAGTAAGATATTACTATTTATAATAAAGAAATAAGCATTCTAATGTGTAACTAGTAAGCAATATTGAACACAATATATCAATATACTTTTATAATTATTTTTAAAAATCATGAATTAATAATATATAAACGAATAATTTTTAAAATGTTGTTGAAAATATGAAAATATATAGAATAATGAATCAATTCATAAAAGAAACAATCTGTATAGAAAAGAGTTACTTAGTCTATTTATAATCACTAATTCTTGTCTAGTTTTATTATGTACAAAATTCTACTTGATGATTGTTTTACATTGCTTGCAAATGATAATTCTAATTATAACTCATATCACCTAGTATTTGCTATCACTAAATAATCATCACACTTTATTTTCCTAATTCACTAATATTTTAACTTTTATATTCTTTGACTATAATAATTAGAATGCTAAGGTTAATGATACTATTATATACAAACTATTTATGATAATAGTTATACATTTTCACATGTAATCACACATTCAACTTGCAAATGATTCGAAAATAACGAACATTACTATGTATACATACATCTATATGATTCTATTCATAAAAATATATAAATAAATCTATCAATTGCAAACTAAATAAAGATCACATAATTGAATTTCCGACTTTGAATTCGAACAGCGTTCATTTATTGTATTCTTACTCTTACAAGTATCAAACATGTCAAAGCAATAGATATCTATTTTTATTTTAAGAATTAGTTAAACGAACAAGAATCGTGGAAAAATCCAGATTTTTCTCTCATTTTTGGTTGAAATAAACAAATTGTTGTTTCTCATTTTTTTTCTCTTTAAGCATTATATATAAAGTGTTTGTGATTAAAACCTAAGGTAGAAAAACTCTATTTGAAGCTTTCATTACAGAATTTATACTTATTCTGGAAACAAAAAATCATTTTCAATGTTTAATTCCACGTCATATCAATCAAAAGATGAGTACAGATTCACAGTGTTGGTATGATTCTTAATTTATAAATATATGATTATTTAAATGATTTAGTATTCATTGAAGAAAAGTACTGATCTCTTTCTTATTGAATCCAAAGATACTATTTTTACGTATGACTATCCATGTGTCTCTTTGTTATGTATGTATTTATATTATTCTCTTTGTATCTTTAATATTATAACTATTCATTGTATAGTAAAGAATTTATTAAATTGTTTTATATCTGATTTGAATCCAAAGAAAAATGAAGCTATGCTTTGGGAACTTATTGAAGAGTTAATTAATTCTCAAGAGAATTGTACCATGTTTCGTTCACCAGAATATATAAAACATCTTGTATGTTTTTTTTTTTACATTTTTGTTTGTATTTATAAATATATGTATTTAGAAACCACATGGAAAACTACTTACTTTTCTCTGCAATTTATTAAATAATAACATTTTATTAGATTTCATTCAAGTATTTATAGATTTGTTTTTTATTTTGTTTTATTTTTCACAATTATATATATATCTATTACTATTTTTATTACTTTTAGTTCTATTTTTAATTTATATTTTTAGGTTTTCTTTTTAAGTCCAATTATTAAAGTTATGTATAAAGAAGAATCTTTATGGAGATTTGAAGATGATAAATATATATTTGTATATTTATTATTTAGTATTATGATAAAATATTATTATTAAGAATATATATATTGTATTATTAATTATATAGTAACATATATTATTATTCATTGTATATTATTATGCTATAATATATATAGGTAGATATGATACGTATGATAGATACAGTTCACTTTCAAATCCCTCTCGATAGCCCGCGAAATGATGAAACTACTATCCTTATGTATATATATATCATTTATATACATATTATGCTTTTTATAGTATTTATAGTATTTATATTATTATTATTATTATATATATAGAAAAGAAACAAATAAGTCAGTTCAGGACAACTCATCACATGTATTTATTTATATTATTTTTTTTTTTATTTACTTTATAGAAAAATGGCTCCTTTATTCTGTATATGAATTGTGATTAAACATAATAATATAATAATATAATAATATAATAATATAATAATATAATAATATAATAATATAATAATATAATAATATAATAATATAATAATATAAAATATGATAATATAATAATATAATAATATAATAATATAATAATATAATAATATAATAATATAATAATATAACAATATATTTTATTTGTTTTCTATAGTAAATCTATTAATTCTATTATTACGTCTCTTAACAATTCTCTGTTTTATTTTGATAATTATGTGAATGAAATATTGACCACAAGACAAGAAAATAATACATTTGCACTAGCTCTATATGATAGCTCTAATAAAACAACGAATTATATATATCGATCAAATTCAGAACCTCAGACATGTGTTCCTGCGATTATACTTTATTCATTATCTTGGATTATTGATAATAGTAATTATCAAACTACATTTTATCTTAATCAAGATATATCTTGTATATATATATTACGCAACTATTATAGCATGCATGCGTGTTTTCCTGATTATACAGATATTGGAAGTGTTTGGGGTATATATTACTTATTATTATTTACATATATATAGTATAAGAAAGTTTATTGATTATTTTATATACATTATAAGAGAATTTATTGATTATTATATATATATATATATATATATATATATACATTAAACAATTTGTATGATTTCTGAAAGTAAATTATAACTATATATATATATATAGCTCTTCTATTTTCTTATTTAACTTTAATTCCTGATTCTCTCTTTCCTTCTGAAAAGGCATATACATTCTTAGTATGTCAATTTATTTATGATCCAAAACAGAAGCTAAAAGCTATTACGAATCTGCTTCGAGACATACCTGTGCCACATAAATATCTATTGGAACGACTTTTTACAACATTAACACAATTATATCATTCATTAGGTATATATATATATATATATATTTATAAGAGAAATTCAATATATATTTATATAGTATATAGTATTTTATATTATACTTCAATAATATATATATATATAGGATATAATAGTGAAACTCATGTATTTAGACGTCGTCTTTGTGAAATGTTTGGCTCTGTGTTAATACGACACTCTAATACTATATATCTGTCAGGAGGAGAGAAGGAAGCTTCTATCGATCTTATCGAATTCATATTATTAAATAGTAACCAAATATTCCTGGGAATCCAAAAAGAATTAGAAATATTAGATGTATATAGATAATTATATACATATTTTTTATATCTATTTTATTATTTGAATATTTTAAATGAAATTATTCATAAAAATATTTTTTTATTTATAATTCTCTTAATATCTTTATACATCTATCTATATATCTATCTATATATCTATATATATATCTATAAAGGTTCTTTTAACTAATAAGAAGAATTCACTTCTTCATATTAACTCTACTTTATCAGAGATAGTTACTCCTACAAATGAGGCTCATAAGAAATTACTAAAGAGATTATGGTATTCACTTGTTGGAGAAAAACTAAAACTACAAGGAAAAGGTATAGAGTTATATAATTATATGTATTTATTATTTTGAATAAGAACTATATATTCTAAATATGATTTATATATAAATAAATACTTGTTAAACTTATGCTTATAAACTATTGATTATCCTTATTATACTGATGATTATAATTTTTTATAATTCTTATTATTATACTAAGACTAATTATTATTATATAGATCCTCTTCCTTATGCTCCAGAATCTCCCCTCTGGCGGGAAGTTGGATTTCAGAGGGATACCCCTTGGACCGATTTCCGCGGGGGAGGTGTATATGCATTGGAAAATCTTGTTTATTTCGTGGAAAATTATCCAAATGTTGTAACTGAAGCACTTAATTTTGATAGTGAACATTTGTATATATATTTATTATTAATCATATTAGTATAATTATAGTCTTATGTAATTTTTATGATATTTATTTCTATTACTATATATATTATAATTATTAGTTTATATTAAGAATTATAATGAATTTTATATGGTTATTTTATAGTTTCCCCTTTGCTATTGTTGGTGTAAATATAACTGGTATTCTTGCTCAATTATTAGGTATATATAATAATATAGTATAATTATTATCTAAATTTTTTTCATTTTTTTTATTTATTTTCTAAGTTGGCTATAAATATATAAATATATAAATATATAAATATATAAATATATAAATATATAAATATATAAATATATAAATATATAAATATATAAATATATAAATATATAAATATATAAATATATAAATATATAAATATATAAATATATAAATATATAAATATATAAATATATAAATATATAAATATATAAATATATAAATATATAAATATATAAATATATAAATATATAAATATATAAATATATAAATATATAAATATATAAATATATATAGGACTGGATGCTTCTCCTGAAGTATATTCTCCTCTCTCTCATGTTCAAACACCTATATGGATATTAGCTAATGAACCTGGAATGTTCAATCAAGTATATATATATAGCATTCAAATTCTTTTTATCTTTATATTTTCCATATAACTATACTATTATTAACTATTATTTTCTATATATATCTATATTATTATTTTATTATCTATAGTTATACTGTATGACTATGTTATATGTATTATCTCAATATAAATCATTAAATGTTACATTTCTTACAATTGGACCAATTTTACAATCAACAAAAATAGAATTACGTAAAATCTTAGCTACTTATCCGGATAGTTTAAAGTCCTTAGCAGTTTATATTGAACAATTACGAAAGAAATATGATAAAGATTGCTCTTCTCCTTCTATTACTGTAACTCATCAGAATTCGTATCCCGATGATTCTAATCCTCATAGTACTAGTTCCTTCTCTTTAATGCGAAATAACGGATTATCACGGTTATCTGGATCTATGATGAATGATATAAGAAGAAGTAATAGTAGTAGACAATCCAATCATACTGGAAATGATAAGTTAAATATTAGTGTTGATATTGAATTATTAAATCAGGAAGATGATATAACAGATTTATCTATTGATAATTATGAAAATGATGATATGATTATTTCTGATAAATATATAAATGAACAATTTTGGTTTTTACCTTCTCATTGGAAAATACTAAAGAAGCACGTTCCTCTTCGTTATCAAGGATGTGCACTTAAATTAATATATAAATTACAAGTCGATGGAGCTAGTTGCGCTACACTGATAGAGAAAAGTCGCG
Source organism: Blastocystis sp. Blastoise (assembly GCA_039096225.1). Lineage (NCBI taxonomy): Eukaryota > Bigyra > Opalinata > Blastocystidae > Blastocystis > Blastocystis sp. Blastoise. The sequence continues at coordinate 749,931 of JBBPEB010000015.1, forward strand.
GTATTTCTGCAGGATTATTAATTATACGAGATGCAGGACGTGGTATTTTTGGTGGATTTATTACTGAAAGTTTAAAGTATTTACCTCGTTATTATGGTTCAGGTGAATCATTTGTATTTTCATTTAGTGACATGACTACAGCAAAAGTATATAAATGGAGTCAACTGAATTCTTTCTTTATACATAGTGATGAAACTCATATTGGAATGGGTGGAGGGGGTTCTTTTGCTTTTTATTTAGATACAGATCTTAATGATGGCTATAGTGGTTTTTGTAAAACATATAATAGTGAATGTCTTTCAACTACAGGAGATTTTCAATGTTATGATTTAGAATTATGGAGTTTTGTGAATGCCATTGAATTATTTTCTAAATAAAATAATAAATTATATATGAACTTTAAACTATTCTTTATTGTAAATACGAAATATATATATATATATATATTCGTTATTCTTAAGCAATATTTCTATATATATTTTAATTTCTCTAATCTTTTTATATAATATATATATCTATTATTATCGTTTTCAATTCCTTTTCAATATATATATGTCACACCATTTTTTCTTTTTCTCTTTCAATTTTGTTTCTCTTTGGATTGTGATTTTATTTAAAAATAATTCTCGTTCTATATTGTTATCTACTTTTGATATTTTAGTATGGTTCTCATTATATATTTATATATACATATTGATAACATCATAATTTAGCATATATAGTGGTTTGTTTGAATTCTATATATTAACTATACAAAAAGCATACTATTCTTCAAATATATATACTATTTGAATTAGGGTTATTAATAACAATACTACATTATGATTGACATGTGTTAAAATCATTCATTATAATTTAATAATATATCGTGATATGAATATACTGAATGATAAAATAATCAATATCATGGAAATAAAAACAACAAAACTAGTAAAATATGCTATTAGGAATTCTTAAAGATAAAAAAAAATCTATATAGAATATAACGAAATATTAAGAAGAACCAGAAAAGAAGAAAATTAATGTAAAAAACGTAAACTGGAAAAAAAATAGAAGAAATAAAGATATATATATATATAATGTTCATGTAGAAAAGAAACTATAATAAATATAAATATATGAATAGATAATTAATAATAATAATACAAATAAAATGTATAAAACAAACAGGATATCAGTAAAAAAAAATGATATTAATTATTTCGTTTTATTCTTTTGCTTTTTGGATTGAAAAACAGGTATTTTCTTTTTCTTTTGCACTTGAGTCTTTGAAGAAAAAACGAAATTATTATGAATATTATTATTCTTATTATTTACGGATGATGATGAAGATGATTTTATAAGTTTCGATGGAGATATATTCTTTATAGATACACCATTATTTGTTGATTTTGATACTAGTAAAGTAGATTGTACAATGTTAGTCGTATTCTTAGAAATAGTATTGTTTTCATTAATAGTAGATTTCGAGTTCAATATTGTTTTTAAATTATTATTCATATTTTTAGGTTGACTTGATGGAGATTGTTGAGTTAAGATTGTTTGCTTCTTCTTAGTATTATTTTTATCTATATCAATTTGTACAGAATTATTATCATTCTGATTATTACTCTTCTTTTCTGAACTATTGAGAATTGAAGGAAGTATAGTTTTTGGTTTATTTTCCAAATTCTTTGGAATTGAAGAAGAAGCTTTAGTATAAGAAGTATTATTATTATTAATAGTTAAGTTTATATTTGAATTTTTATCATTAATGTGAATATCATGACTCAAAGGAATTTGATTCTTTTCATATTTATGTATAGCTATATTAAAAACAGATAATTTACTATTAACAGTGTCAACGTTTATATCATTTAATTGTTTTTTTATTATATCTTTTTTATTTTTTTGTTTTGATGAATTATTCGATATGTTATTATTTATAGGAACTGAAGAGGACATATTCTCTTTGGGAATAGAATTATTATTAGTTTGTTTTTGAGAATTATTAACATTTGAATTACTTGAACTTTCTATGAGTGGGTTATCAATACTTTTATTATTCTCTAAAAATAATTCTAGTTGTTTAATTGGAGATGAAATATTTTTTACCTTTTTATCATTTTTCTTGAGAGAAGGAGATTTCATAGCATCAAGAACAAGTCGATGGCGTTTGGACGTATAAGGAGACAACATAGTTGATGTTAAAGATTGAGATAGAACTGATTCTTCATGGATATTTGTTGATGACTTTAATACTACTGCTGGAGTTGTAACAGTAGAATTGTTCATAGAAATCTTTGTAGATATAGAAGGAAGAAGATGAGTAATAGTAGAACTAGTATTATTTGAGAAAATAGACACAGAATTCACTTTTTCTTGTAGTAAGATACGTCTAGATTTTCGGTTTTCTTCAGAATATGTTTTAGACCGTTTTCGAGGAAGAATATTAGTAATTGAGAAGGGAATATCAGTTTTTATAGTATCTAATGAATCATTAGATTTGGTATTATTCATATTTTGTGGAGAATGTATTGTTGAAGGTTCTTTTTGATTCTTTTGAATGCTTATTAGAGAGTTAGTATTCTTATGATTGTAGTCCGTCTTTATATTAAATACGGATGTATTCATTGAATTATTCATTTGCTTGGAATCTTGACTAATTTGTTGAGAGACTGTATTATTATTATTATTATTATCTGAGATATTATTATTATTATTATTATCTGAGATATTATTATTATCTGAGATATTATTATTATTATTATTATTATTATTATTATTATTATTATTATTATTATTATTATTATTATTATTATTATTATTATTATTATTATTATTATTATTATTATTATTATTATTATTATTATTATTATTATTATTATTATTATTATTATTATTATTATTATTATTATTATTATTATTATTCAATATTTTGAGTATGTTAACAATAACTTTAGTTTCATTTTGAATAGGAGTCATTTTATTATTTGATTTATTTTTATTTGAAGCAATAGCATTCTTAGCAATAAGTTCTTTATTATTCTTCTTATTGATTATTCTATCAGAGGAAACATTAGAATTAATGACTATTTTAGATTTAATCATATCATCTTTCTTTGATTTATTATGAATATCAATTATATTCTTATTTTCCTTATCAATACTTTTCTGACATTTATTACTCGCAGCACTATCTGCTTCTATTATAATTTTATGATCTACTGTTTGCTCACTCTTATTCTCATTCTTTGTCAAGTCTTTATTCATAATTTGTTTATCAACTTTATTATCTATTTTGATTTCTGTTTTCGTTTCTATTTTCTTTTCAATCTTTGTATCCTTTCTTATCATATTATTGTTTTTAACTAATTTCTCAAATCTAGAATCATTTTCTTGTTTAACTTGTTTAGTTTTATTCTTATTATTGTTATCAGGTTTGCTTTCTTCTTTATCTTTTTCTTTATTATTTATTTTACTTTCGTTCTGTTTGCCAGCATTATTATTTTTTTGATTCTTCATCGTATTATTCTTTAAACATTTATTATTCTTTAAATCAGAAGAAGAATTCATAGCTGAAATCTTATTATTATTATTAGTATTATTTATCAATATATCTGTATTTATATTTAAAAGATTATTCTCAAGTATATCTATAGATGAACTATTTAATAATGTGTGTATAACTACAGATGGCTCAACAAATAATAATCGACTCATATAAGAACATCTCTTTATATCAATATATCGTATTGATTTTATATATTTATTCTTATTATTCCTTTTCTTTGCTATATTCATCTTTTTACGACTTGGAGATAATAATGATGAATTCGATTTTTCTGTTTTCTTTTGAGTATATAATAACATATAAGGATGTTCAATAATATCAACAACTTCTTGAATCACTTTCTTATCAATAGAAATTGGTACAGTTTTTCTTGTTTTTATAGACTTAAATAAAAATGAATTATTAATTTGATCTCTTGTTGATATATTTATATTCTTATCATTCTTCTTATGTGATTTACGTCTAGAAGGAGAAGAAGCTGAAGAAGTAGAAGGTGATACATTATTTCTATCTGATAATGTATTTAAGTTAATTGCAGTAAGAGGAAGAGTTGTAGTATTTACAGGATTTTCTTTCTTATTTATAGAAGATTTAACTGTATTTGCTTCTATTGGTAAATGAACGATATCCTTTTCAGATTCATTAATAGTAACATTATTAGTATTTTGTTTTGTAATATTCATTTTTTCTTTCTCATTCCCTGTTTTAATATCAGTTAATATAGTTGACTCTTTATTATTGTCAACACTATTATTATTATATGTAATATTTGGAGGTGACAGAAGTTGAATAGTTTTTCGTGGTCTTCCTCTTCTTCTAGGAGTAGTATTATTATTAGTAATAGATATAGGAGTATTATTATTAGTAATAGATATAGAAGAAGAAATATTATTATTATTATTAGTAATAGATATAGAAGGAGTATTATTATTATTATTAGTAATAGATATAGAAGGAGTATTATTATTATTAATAATAGGAGTGTTATTGGAAGAAGAAAGACTACTATTAGCAGAAGAAAGATTATTAATAGGAGAAGAAGAATTAGAATCTAATGAAATAGTAGTAGGTGAGGAAACACAATTATTATCTTTTATATTTAATGAATTATCATTTATATTTTTCGTAGAGAGAATAGTGTTATTTTTTGTAGATATAGACACAGAACTATTATCTTTTATAATTGAAGATATATAAATATCTTTTGTATCTTTTAATGAATTATTTTTATTTACATTTGACATCAATTCTTTTGAAACTTTTGTTGATGAAGATATATCATTAATATTCTTATTTAACTCTACATTAATATGTTTGTTATCTATATTCTTTTGTGAATTATCAGAATGTATAGAAGATGATCTTTCTGTACTAGAAACATCATTTGCTTTCTCTGGTATATGTGTATTATCTTTTTCAATTATTTCAGAAGAAGATATTTCATTTTTAAATGATGATAATTCATTAGTAGAATCTAATTTATCTGTAGATTGAACAGACAATAATTTCAATTCATTAGATTCACAGGAATTAGGAGATATATTTGATATGTCTTTATTCTTAGATATATTATTAAGTGTTGATATAGATAGAGATGATTCTACTTGAGGTGAAATAGGAAGAGAAGAAAGAGTAGAATGAATCATATTCGAACTTTGAATACTATTTTTATATTCAGGAATAATTATATTTGATGGTTTGATTAGATGTGAATCTTTTGAAGTATTTATAATCTCATTCTTAATAACCAAATTATTATTTGATGTTTTTTGTGTTTCTTTATTTATTGATAAAGAATGATCTTTAGATAAAGTATGATCTTTAGATAAAGAATAATCTTCAGATAAAGATATTAAATGATCATTAGATAAAGAATGATCTTCAGATAAAGAATGATCTTTAGATAAAGAATGATCTTGAGATAAAGAATGATCTTTAGATAAAGAATGATCTTTAGATAAAGTATGATCTTTAGATAAAGAATAATCTTCAGATAAAGATATTAAATGATCATCATCAGAATGAATATCATGAGGAGAAGATATTAAGAGTGAATTTATACTGATATCAGATGAGCTGAAAAGAGCTGAATCGTCATCTGTAGAAGTAAATGAAGTATCTTTTGGTATATCATTATTTAATAAAGAAGGAGATGAGATAGAAAGGAGAGTATTTGGTGTAATATCATTAGTATTATTAGAAATAAGAAGAGGACTATTATTAATAGATGAAGTATTCTTTGTTATATTTGATGTATTCATGTCTATTATATGTTTGACATTATTACTGAATAATGAGTCTGAAACAGAAGGAATAGTAGGTATATACGAAGAAGGCACTGTTGTTGGAATAGATACACTAGTATGTATATTATTACTAGAAGAATCTAATTGATTATTCATTGAAGAGAATGATGAAACGATAGATAGTTTCTTATTAATTTCATTATTATTATTTTGATTGTCTCTATTAAAAGAAGTAATATTTCTCTTTTCAGTATTTATAGGTATTTTAAGATCAGGAGAAATAACAATAAGTAATTCTTTTACTGCTGATTTAGGTGTTCCTAAACACGCATTGATTGTTTTATGAGAATAAGAAGAAGGAGGAGGAGACACTAAAGAGGATATATATAATATAGTATAGAATAAAAAATAATAAGAGTAACTCAATAATATAAAAGTGGAATAAAAAGAAATATATTATTATATGAATAAAAAGAAATGTATATATTTACTTAGTAGAGAATCTACATGTTTTGATGATATAGAGTTATTATCACATGAATTGATAGATGGAGATAATAATAAACTTTGATTTATATTACTATTAACAGTACTTGATTTACTATTAACAGTACTTGATTTACTTGTAGCATTATTATTATTATTATTATTATTATTATTATTATTATTATTATTAACCAAATTATTATACATATTATTATTATTATTATTATTATTATTATTATTATTATTATTATTATTATTATTATTATTATTATTATTATTATTATTATTATTATTATTATTATTATTATTATTATTATTATTATTATACATATTATTATTATTATTATTATTATTATTATTATTATTATTATTATTATTATCTGAAATACTAACTGTAGACATTGACGTAGAAGTGGAATTATCTGGCTGAGTATTAGATAGTATAGAAGTTGAACTATTACTATCTTCAGATAGTAAGTTATTTGAAGTAGATATATCAGAGATAGGTAGTACATCATGAATATTATTATTTATAGAAACAGATTCTGTTAAGTCTACATAAGAAACATTATTATATATAGGTATTTGAGATGATATCATAGATTCATCTTGAGTTAAATCAATAATAGAAGTATTTACTAACGATAAATCACATGAATTCTTGATTACGTCATTCTTTATATTTTTTTGAGATATTAATTTTTGTTTTTGAGTTGTCTTTTTATTTTCTTTCTTGACTTTTTTCTTTAAAGGAGAAGCTAATACAGTTGATAATCTAGGCTTTGTTCTTGGTCTTAAAGAAAATGTCCTTTTTTCTTCATTTATTATTTCTGGTTTTATATCCATAGGTTTATCTTGTATGTGCGTCATAGATACATCAGTTATCTCTTTACTAATAATATCATTTTTAGTATTACCTTTATTATTATTATTATGAATATCATCTTTAGTATTACCTTTATTATTATTAAGTGATTGAGAATATTGAATTACATGATCTAGGGAATGAGTAGTAGAAACATTTATAGGATAATTAGAATCATGAATTATTTGCTCTGAATTATCTAAAGTGTTTTTCATACATTGTTTTAATTCAGAAAATGAAGAAGAAGATGATGAAGATAAAGATACATTATTGTTTATTGAGTTGATAGTATTATTATTTTCATTAATGGAATTCAATATATTATCTTGTGATTGTTTTATGGATAAAGGAGGTAATGATATAGAATGAAGAGGAAATGTAATAGGTGAATGTGATACATTTGGTATCGAATACATACTAGTATCATCATGATAAGAATTCATAGATATATAATTAGTAGAATCATAAGTATTAGTTTGAAATGAAGAAGAAGAAGGAAATGATGATGATGATAAAGATATTGGAGTGGGTGCTGAAATAGGTGGAGGAAGAGATAGAGTACAAGAAGGAGAATGTATCATATCTTCATCAATAGTATTTGTTGATAATATAGGATATATTTCTTTTGGAGAAAGAAGTATATTTGAAATAGACATAGGAACAGACTCTAATGATATAGATAAATCATTCATAGAATTCTTTTTATAGGATGGTATTATTAGTGGAGATATAGGTTTAATAGGAACTATGTCTTCCTTTGTATTCTCTATATTTATTGATAATAAATTATTTGGTTGTGATTGTATTTGCTGATCCTCTACAAGAGTATTAAAAGAAAATGATTGTGAAGATAAATCAGAAGAATGCGGAAGAGAAGAAGAATTGAAATCATATGAATATTTTTGTTTTTCTGAGAGATTCGAGTTGATAATAGGAGATACAATAGGTTCTAAAGGTGATTCATCATCAATATTAATTATATAAGGTGAGAAAGATGGAATATTATTTTGTTCTAATATAGATAGTGAATTAACTTGATCATTATTAGAAATAGTATTTTGATTATATATAGGTAGAGAATCTATATTTTGAGTAGATAAACATAGAGAATCAGAATTAGATTGTGAAGGTTCTAATATAGTTTCATTAACAAATAATAATGATGAATCTACAGGTAATATTTGCTGATTATCATTATTTAATAAGATATTATTAGTAGATTGAGAATCAGTATAAGATATTGTTGTAGATGATACGGTAGTATCAATTATATTATCCTTAGTGGATACAATATTTTGAGTTGGAAAAGCAGAAGAAGTAGAAGTTAAGGGAGTTATTGATGAATTCATAGTATTACTTGTATTTAATAAAGAAATATCTTGAGAATTAGTATCTACAGGATGATCTTTGTTTATTTGTGTATTCTTTAAAGAAATAGTAGAATCAAGAGAAATAGAAGGATTATTGTTATTGGAAATATTCTGTTTTTTAATAATGATTATATTATCTGACATAGATTGTAAAGGAGAAGATAATGAAGAAGAAGAGATAACTTTATTTGAACTATCCTTCTTAGAATCATTCTTTGTATTTGTTGCAGTATTTTGTTTCATCTTCAGTTTCTCCCTTTTTGATTTCTTAGATATACTTTTATTACTTTTATTACTTTTATTTTTATAATTATTTAATGCATTATAATTATCATCCTTATCCTCATAATCTTCATTATTATTATCAATATTATCAACTTGATCAGTATTATCTTCATCTTCTATTTTTTTATTTATTGAATTATCATCTTTATTTGTATTTATGTGATTATTATTCTTATTATCCTCATCTTTATTACTATTATTATTATCATCATTATTTACTTGAATCTGTTTCTTCAAAGAATCCATATTTATAACTTTTTCATCAGATTCAATCATAGATTCTTTATAATAAGATTTTTTTCTTATATCAAATGACGATGATTGATTTAATATTTGCTTATTATTTTCTTCAGTAGGTACTATAACATCAACATTCGATAAATCAAATTCAGGTGATGACTTAATTGTACTTAATACTTCTTTTATAGCAGAAAATGAAAATTTTGGTTTTGGTGCAGAAATATTCTTATTATTTTGACTATTATTTGTAGATGACATAGTTTCAGGTGGTATTATAGTATAAGGTGTAATAGTATTTTTAAATATAGATCGTGGAGGAGTAGAAAGAAGAGGTGGAGAATGAATAGACCCTTTTATATTTGTAGATAAAATAGAATTATTATCTTTATCTTCATTCTTATGTATATCTTTAACAACTTTTTGAAAATAATAATAACGTGATAATTGATTTGGTTTTTGAGATGTATTTTGATTTGGGTCAAAATTGATTTTTGTTAATGGATTTTCATCAGTATTGCTTTGATTTTTCTTATTCTTTTGATTAGAAGTATTATTATCATTAGAATTGTTATTATCATCATCAAATGTTAATTTCATAACCACATTTTTCTCTGATTTCTCCGATAAAGATGGACTTACAACCTCTTCATTTAACTATATAATAATAATAAATATAATAATAATAATAATCTAAATAATATAAGATATAAAATAAATTATACAAACAAAAACAAAAACAAAATAAAATAAAAACAAAGTTATACTAGAAACGTCACTCGTTTTGAAGGAGTATTATTCTTTTCGGGTGATTTCAAGTTGCTTTTTCCAGTAGGTTTCATGGGAGATATAACATTAACAACAACATCATCTTGATATTGATGTTGTAATAAGGAGGAACGCTTTGGAGACGTGAAAAAGCGATCATCAATATTGATAGGTCTACGTAAATACTTTCTATGAGTTGTATCATATGGAGAAGTCTGCTGTACATTCTCTGCATTGTGTACGAGTGGACTATTTGTCGTAAAACTTGAAATTGCTATTGGGATTTGTAGATGAATAAAATAATAATATAAAATAATGATATATACATGATGTCTGTAAAGTTGAGTTATTCTTATTATCATTAGAACTACCAAGTTGACCTTCCATTAGAGATCGTGACTTTTGAGCCATTCTTAAACCTCTAGATGATCCCGGCATTGTCTAAATTGTAATAAATGATATCAAGAATAGAGCAACTCTTTGTATTCAAAGGGAAAACAGGGATTAAAGGTTGTTTGAAAAGAAAGTCTTATCGTTTTTCTCATTTACCACCACAATTCCCGCCATAATTGAGTTGCTGAAAAATATTCAGATTTTATTTTGTTTTTTCAATATTACAGCTATTTTATAAATTTTAAGAGGTTTGAGATTTTTTTTAAACCTTTGAGGAAAAACCAGAGTTTTTCATGAAAAATACTGTGTCTTTGTGGTAAAAATCCTGAGTATTTTGAGTAAAAATATAAAAGCATTTAAGTATAAATCTTAAACAAGCTATTTTCTTTATTTCATATATAAAACGTTTAAAAACACGACAACTATTTTTTAAACGACACACCATTTTGGGGAAAACAACTTTTAACTTATAATAAACAATCATTTTCTTTTGATCACTTAATGACTTAAATAACTCTACAATTATTTTATAAAACTTTATTTACAAGCATTTATGTACAAAATAAACTATTTTTATTATCATTTAAAGGTCGATATCCCGATTGTTTCTAATAATCTACTTTTAAAAACGTTATTCACTATAAAATGTGTCAATATGAAAAGGACATATCAAATTCTATTAGAAAATGTGTCTATCATTTAAAAATAAAAAATTAATATATTGATTGAAAAAAGTTGAAAAATCTGTTTTTTGACTTAAACTGGAAATACATTTTTGCCGCCAATTCGGAAAAATATATAAAAAATTCAAATTATAGAAATAGTCTTTTATTTGATACTTTTTAATTATGAAAAAATATATTTTAAAGGCAATATTACGTCAAATAATAAATAACAAACTTTTGAGTTAGTTGACATCAAATGATAAGCACACATTGGTCGCTAATCATCATTATTTAAGTGTTTTCTTATTAAACTAGTTGTTTTAGAATATTTAAATATTATTTTTACGGGTTATTTAAGTCATTAAGTGATCAAAAGAAAATGATTGTTTATTATAAGTTAAAAGTTGTTTTCCCCAAAATGGTGTGTCGTTTAAAAAATAGTTGTCGTGTTTTTAAACGTTTTATATATGAAATAAAGAAAATAGCTTGTTTAAGATTTATACTTAAATGCTTTTATATTTTTACTCAAAATACTCAGGATTTTTACCACAAAGACACAGTATTTTTCATGAAAAACTCTGGTTTTTCCTCAAAGGTTTAAAAAAAATCTCAAACCTCTTAAAATTTATAAAATAGCTGTATTTTTGTTTTATTCATTATTAAGAAGGTAATCATATAAAGTGGAATAAATAATAAAATTTAGAAGTAATGGATAATGATATTATCTAAGATTCATTACATAAAATGATAGAATACATAAATTGAGATTCAAGAATGGATATATAGGATGAAAACATAGATATAAGTGAGTGTTGTGATAGTTTAATAAAGTAAATGAATAACAAACTAGTTTTCATGTAAATATACGAACTATGGAACTATCTATTATACAAAGTTGTTGAGAAAACTATTATCTCTAAAAGATAATAATGATATTTAGACTAAGTATAAGTAACGAACGATGTCTATTATGTATATGATGAAAATAAAAGAGAGATAAGTAAATTAAAAAAATATATATAATAAAATAGAGCTATTTAAAAGAACAAAGAATATAGATTTGAAATAAAGTTAACAAATCATATATTTAAAGACGCAATTAATTATTTCAAATTATCAAATGCATGATAATTATTATTATTATTGTTTAAAATTCATATCTAAAGAAATATAAAATAATAATCATATTAAAAAAATAAACAAAAATATATAAAAAATATTATAAAAAATAAATATAAATAAGAATAAATATTATTATTATTATATATATATACCTATCAGGTTTATGAGATCCAGTACTTCTATTAAGAAGTTCAATTATAGCTTCTTCAGAAAGATCATCAAGGGAATCAGCTCTCATCTCAGCATGATAAATTTATGTATATATTATGATTAATATATATCATAATAGAATTAAATAATAATAATTAATAGTTCTATAAAAAAAAAAAAAAGCAAAAAACAAATAAATAAATACTTCTAATTTCTTTAAAATAGTATTTTTTTGTGTCCCAACTCTAGTTCTACAGAAAATACTAGCACCAGAAGGTACCCAAGCAAACATAACATATCGTTCACGTCTGCTTTCAACGGAACCAGTAGTACTAATAGCTATTACTTTAACAACACCATAGACAACTTGATCATTAGGTAATAAAGAACGTAATTCATTTAATCCTTGATTACCTTTAGCAAAAATAGTTATTTGATCTGCTTTATCAACGCTCATTAAGATCCAATTAATATTTTCAGTTTCTTTAAATTCTTCCCAAGTAGACTCAAAGGTAGTAGTATCCGTTTGAATATTGGATTCTGTTTCAAAAAGAACACTGTTATTCTATAAAGAAATATATTTTATTATATTTATATTATTCTTGGGTAATCATAATTTATAAATAAATAAATAATAATTAATAAAGTAAATGATTATAAATGATATATATATATATATTTATATATATATATACAAGATCTTGATTATCAAAGATATAACTATCAGGAGCATGAGCACCAGCACATTTAGTAAGAGCATCACAAATAATATCTTTTGTCATCTCTTCCACAGAAGAAATCTGAAATTCAATATGAGCGCGCTGAATAAAATAAATAAATAAATATAATAAATAAATAATAAAAAAATAATAACTAAATAATAACTAAATAATAACTAAATAATAACTAAATAATAAATAAATAATAAATAAATAAATATAATAAATATAATAAATAAATAATAAATAAAATAAATATAATAAATAAATAAATAAATAAAATAAACTCAACAAACATAATAAACTTAATTGAAACATATATATATACATTGAAAAGTTTACGGACACAGTTAATAGTACCAGAAACTTTAGCACGAGTCATAATAGATACATTAGGACCAATCCAAGAGAAGAAAACAAACTTAGGACGTTTACTAGTGATTTCAGAAGATTGATCGATAGCAACAACACGGAAAAAACCATATTGAGCTTTAGTAGCATCTAAATATTGAATCATTTCATCATAACCTCCATTACCTGAAGCTAATACACTTACGGTATTGTTTTTTTCTTGATCGACAAGGATCCAATTCGTGGGATCGTTATCATCTTGAACTTTGGTATAAGCTTCACTATTTTCTACAGCAGATGTATCAGCCATTTTAAATCACCTTGTGAGTAATAAGAGTATTATTTGATGAATTGTTTATTCAAAAAATATAAAAAACATTAAGAATTCCCTAATGCATCGCATCCAACAATCTTCTTCATATTAGGAGAGACATTGCTGCATTAAGTCTTTAATTCAAATATTTCCATGAAAACAAATGTTTTGTGTGTATAATAAAGAAAATAACCATGAATATATAATCATTAGTTAGGATGAAACACATTTTTCTACAGTATTCCTCATTGGGATGGTATTTTTTTGACAAAGATCACGTTTCCATTTTTTCATGTGAATAACCACGATTTTATTAAAACAAAAAAAAAACAAAAATAGAAACAGGAGAAATCAGGGAAATGATTCACACATTTCTCATTATTCATTATTTTTTATCATTATGGCATCAATTTCATGTATACGGCTCTTATTCTACTATATATTATTATAAATATCTTATAATTTATATAGTACCAAAAAAAGGATTAGAAGGAGTCAAACTTTTCTGTGAAAATGCACAAAAAGGTTCTTATAAAACCTTGAATTACTCAATTAATCTTGCTTGTATACTATATATTCTATATTATATTATAGTTCTAATATAGCTTCTGAAATTGATGATGAAGGTTTACATTTAATTACAAATGCTTTTAAGAAAGATCTCTTCCCATTAGCCACAGAACTCATTCTGAGTGGTATATATATTTATATAAATTTTAATAGTAATCATATAAGAAAAGTTGCCATTTATTATTTTTTTTAATTATTTCTAATTTTATTATTTTTATAGATAACCCAATCACAGAGAAAGGACTTCAAGAACTCTTTGATTGTCTTAAGAATGGACATATGACTTATATGCTTTTGATCTCCTTAAATCAAATTCCACTAAATGACAATTGCCTTTCTTATATTAATCAATATTTAAATTCAACCTATGCAACCAATCTTCAAGGATTATCTTTAGATAGTATATTTACTGATTATATATATATATATATCATGTTTTACTATTATTCTCATCTCTAGATTGCTCACTCAATGAATGTTCTATTCAACTTATTCAAAATATCATTAAATCTAAAGTTTTTGATAATTTCCTTATTTTTGGTCTTGGAGGTATTTTTCTTATATGATATAGAATAATTATTATCATTTATAAGCTATATATATAAATATATATATATGGAATATCTATTTGAATATATTAAATAGGTAATTCGTTTGGTGAGAAATGTAAAGATATTATTGAAGTTCTTAATAAGCCAAATCATTTAAAGAAATTCACATTTCATCGTATATAAATAATTATTATTTATTTTATGTATATATTCCTAATAAAATATAAAAAAATATTATTCATAAAATATTAATTATTTATATGTCACTAGAAAATATATGTAATGATGAAGCTATGTCTTTATTAATAAAACAATTTGATCAAGGATATTATAAAAATATGAACATTTTAAACTTATCTTATAATAATATGAATACTTTATTACCTCGTTTCTTATGTGCATTTAATAAACAAAATTTCCCTTTATTAAAACGAATCGATTTATCAGGATGTTTTATTAATCATTTCATTAATTCATTTTCAGACTCTTTTTCATCATATTCAAATCTTTTAGAAGAAATCATTTTGAAAGGTATATATATTTATATTTCTTTTTGTTAGCATTTTTTTTTTATTCTTTATTATATTAATATAATATTGTTTTATTATTATAATATTGTTTTATTATTAAATAATGAATATAAGTGAGTCAATAGAATAATAATTATTTTTTTATATTTATTTTTAGATAATTCTATTGATGAAGAAGGTCTTCCTTTATTATTATCTACATTACAGAAAAATGTTGACAAACAAATCAGAGTTTTAGATATTTCATGGAATGATATTGGTGATGAAGGTGCGAAACTAATAGTTGATTTCTTTGGACAACCCAATAATATGCCCTATTTGAAAGTCATTTTTATTGCTCAAAATAGCATTGGCTCACAATTTAATAAATTAGCATCTATCTTAACAAAACGAAAGATATCTACTCCAGCTATAGAGAGTCAATGGCTCTAGTTAGTATAATTATGTATTCAACAGGTCTAAATATATATTTGCTATTTTACTTTTGCTTATTATTGCTACATTATTTTGGTTTTGTGAAGTTAATTTTATATGTATGCAATAAAAAACGATAAAGAATCATGGTTTACATTAAAAGATTTGAATAAAACATATAAAATGAATAACAAGAAAAAGAAACTCCACTGTTGAGACGAAGGTATTTGCGGGAATTGACTTTTTTTCCCAATGAAAATAGTTTGATTTTTCAGTTAATTATTAAAAAAAGTTTCTTTTGACATTCAATCTGTTTATAAGTTCAAGAAATGGATTATGTCAGTACATCAAAAGTGAAATCAAGTCAGATGCAGCAGCTTTTGACTCAAGCAAAGCAAGTTCAAGATCGTTTAAATACAACAGAGAAGAACATATATGATTTAGAAACTAAATATCTTGAAGATACATTTGCACAAGGAAATCTGAGTCGTGGTTGGGAAGGTTTTATTGATAATCGATCAGCTTCTTTAGCTAGAAGAACTGCAATTTCTAGAGAGGAAAGAATATTTTCTTTGAGCTCAGTTACATCTCCATTACATCAAAATGTTGTAGAAGATGATATTCATTCAGTCAGTTCCTATGAGAGTACATCAAGTAAACGTCAGAAACGAAATAGAAAGAAGAAACAATATTATGAAGATGAACTTGAATAAATTCTTGTAGTATACAATTTCTTGTTTTATATTAGTTTTTAGCATGCTTTTTTTTTCTTTTTTCGTCGTTATTATTTAATTTGTTCATGTTTATTATTCTTATATGGTTGCTATTAATAATTCTATTACAATAAATTAAACAAAAAAAAATTAAATAAAAATAATAATTAAATAAATATAAATATAATGAAAATGAATCGTTATTTATAATACAAAAAAACAAATAACAATTTAATTGGAAAACATTGAATATGAAATAATACAGATTATATATAAAGAAAGATTTAAAAAAATAAAGTATTTGAATATAAAACAGATATATACATATTTACTGTCTTTTTAAGATAGGATCAGCAATAGTATGATAATTATTCAGAAGTTCAATCCATAAACTATGCCATTTAGCATCTATATAAATAGTATATATTTTAAGAATAATAATTAAGATATGATGTAATATTAACTGTAAAATGAATATATATTAAAATGATATATATGTAAATATAGAAGATAAATAGATATAAAGATCATATATATGTATATATAGAAGATGAATATATATTAAAATGATATATATGTATATATAGAAGATGAATAGATATAAAGATAATATATATGTATATATAGAAGATGAATAGATATAAAGATCATATATATGTATATAAATACAGGAAGGTAAGATAAAGGCGAGGAAACATAAGAGACCATGAACAATAGATATAGTACATAATACTTTATAAGGAGTATATACACCCATTTTAATACTAGCAGCAGTAAATCCATAACCACATACAAAACAACCCAATATGACAAATATAAATTGCTATAATTGAATAATTTATAATAGAATAAATTTGTTTATTATATAAAATAGATTTATATATAATATTAAAATATATATATATATATATATCAAATAAAATAATTTTATAAAATATAATATATACAATAGCAGTAGAAGCTTTAGGATGTTGATGCATCTGTAATAATGCAATAATAACACTTAAATAGCAAATAGTAGTAAACATTTGAATAACAAATTCACATTGATAAAAGAAAAGAAGCATACAAAGTAACTATATAGATAGTATAATGAAATAATATATATATGTTATGTTACTTTAAAAGTTAAATATTAATAAATATAATAAGAATAGATTTATAATGTAAGACTTATCATTATAATATAATAATAATAATAATAAGCATACAATCTCAGCGATTGCAAAGACTTTGGGTCCCTCGTAGAAATAACTGTACCACCAATGATTTGTAAAGAAACAATAATCTTCAAATAATATTCCCTTACGATAAGGCTATAGAAAATAGATATATAGTATATGGAGAAAACAAATAATGAATAAAAACAACAAGTGATAATACTACAAAACTTTGTTTATGAAGAAATAGAATAACATACATGATTCTCATCTCTATAGAAATAAAATAAATATAGTTATAAAAAAAAAAACATACAATGCAAATAAAGGAGTAGGAAGAAGTCTTCCATGACTTGTAGAGAAATAATATTGCATACGTTGAGGAGGTTCATCACTTTCTAAACTCATTATAATATCAGAGGCTTTCATAGTTTGTAAGAAAGAATCATCCCTACGAAATTATATAAACAAAAAAATATAAAAATAGTGAATATACTTATCTTCTTCTTGGGAGAGTCTATAGAAATGATAAATATGAGAATTGAATATAGTGATAAAGAGAATAACATAATATACTGATTATTCATATCAGGTATGATGATGTCACTTGGTGTAATGCCAAGAGCTATTTCTTCCTTACTTAATCCATTTGGAGATTCGACATCTGTTCCATTGGCTGTTTCCCTAATAAATTAATTTATTCTTAAAAAACAACATACTTTGCAACTTGAACTTTAGAGTATTTTGGTGTGCTTCTAGATTTCATCAGTGTTATAGCAATGAAATATATGAGACATACAATAATCCTAACATGATCCTAATTATAAAAAGTTAAACTAATAATGATTTATAAAAGTGTCCAGAAATTCTTGAGAAAACGTGGTTAAGGAAAAAATTTTATCCATAAAAAATCCGTTAAATGATTATGGGGATTTAACCATAATTTTTATCCCTTTTTTTCCTTTTATTCATTTCTAAAGGCAACTACATAGATATTTGATGAGTATTATGAGAAGATATAACTTATATGATGCTAACTGGATTGTATTTAGTGGAATATCGTTGATGATTCCATCCATTTAGTTTCATGATTGTATATAACATTCATTTTAATTTTTAGAATAGCATAATTGATTCTGACTATATTGGAGAATCAATAAATGTTGAATATAATTTCATAAGAGAGAGATTATTTCCCAATTTATTATTTTTTGTATCATTTTAAATACTTTTGATATCGCAATAGTTTTTTCATATTATGAACTGATGGAAATAAGAATACAAAAAAGAGTGTGTAAAAACTACAGCAGAATTACAGATAGAAGGAGAGAGTATATAGTTTATTGAAGTGATATAAGAAAAAAAGAAAATAATTTGAATGTTTGCAATTATAAAAACAAATAAGAAATTGATAAATGCTATTTGTGATAGAAAAGAAAGAAAGAGATATACATGAAATTTAACAAAAAAAATGTTTTAAGAAATAATAGAAAAAGTATGAAAAATGAAGAATAAAAACAAGGCACGATCCTATTCTCTTTCTATTATGATACAAATAAGAAGAATATAATATCATTTATAAATAATTTACAATATAGATTTAAAGTATATTTAAATAGATGAGTTATGAATGTATAGTATTTTGATTTTCAGTAAGAGTATATTGATAATAGTAGATAATATCTCTTAAAACAGGAAAAGAAGGTCTATTCACGGGAATATCGAAACATTGAACGATAAAATCCATAAGATGAGGATCAATATTTTCTGGAATTACACAAGGTAATAGAATATAAGTATCCTATAATAATATTGTATTATTAATAATAATATTATTATATATACGAAATATATATATAAATATCTAAAATATCTAAAATATATATATATATATATATACTCCATAATAAGGTTGTTCTGTATACATAATATCTTGTTCAGGAGCTTGCCAGAATAATTGACATACAAAAACTCCAAATGCATATATATCCATTGCAGGAGTATAAAGAGAAGGAGATGTATAGATCTCAGGTGCATAACTATAGGTAGAAAAACATGAATATAATAGTAATATATATATATAATATATTATAATAATTATATGTCTTGATGTAATATAATAGAGAATAATAATAATATTCTATATATATATATATATAATATTATATATATATACTACATAGATTCACTATCATATCGTTTTCCTCCAATATTATTTACTTTAACTGTCCAGTTATCATTTATATATACACTATAGACCTATTAAAACAGTAAATATACAATTATAAATATATAATAAATAAATAAGTAATATATATACTGAAAAATTTCCATGAGAAATGGGAGGATTATAAGTATGTAAATAGCTGAATAAATCTGAAATATCTTTTATTATTTTATATTTCACAGTATCTGTCAATGAATTACTATATAATAAATATATAGAAGGAGACTCAATTATAAAGAAATATATATATATATATATAGAAAAATCTATAGATAATTAAAAATGCATATATAATAAAAAAAGTGTATATATATACAATAATTCCTCTACTTCAAAGAAATCAGTTAGTTTATATGTAAGTCTCTCTAATACTATACCTATCATTCCTTTAGATTGTTTTATACGAACACAACCATAATACTTTACCATATTGGGATGATTCAACTTTGTATGTATATATAATATATCTATTAATTCTTGAAGTCTTTCCTTCTTATATATAGGGTCTTGTATATCAAAAGGATTAAATATATATAAATGAATAGGAATTGAATTGTATGTTCTATATAAACTCATAGTAATAATAATAATAATAATTATTATTATTATAATGAATAAAAAACATATATATATTATAATATATAATAGAATATCAAATAATAAAACACAGCGAATTATATATATATACGCATTATAGAGATCTAAATCAAAATCTCTTTGTACGAATCCCTCAATAGACACACAATGAGGGTCTAAATCTAATGATTCTAGAATAATATATAAATATATATATATATACGATTATGCAATAGATATATATAATTCATATAAAATGAAAATAATAATAATAATATTAATAATACTTATATAATAATATTTATATAATGATAATAATAATAACCTATGCATATATATATATACTAAGAATAGTTTCATAATGTTTGTTTAATTTAAATCCAGGTATATATCCATTTATATATGTTTTTATTTGATCTTTATCTTTTGTTTGAATAGTACTATTATTTAAAAGTGA
Organism: Blastocystis sp. Blastoise; assembly: GCA_039096225.1. Taxonomy (NCBI): domain Eukaryota; class Bigyra; order Opalinata; family Blastocystidae; genus Blastocystis; species Blastocystis sp. Blastoise. The sequence continues at coordinate 770,652 of JBBPEB010000015.1, forward strand.
TAAATCTACAGTATATTTAGGTTGAATATGAGGTATTTGTGAAATGAATCCAGGATCTTTCGTTGTAGTTCGAGATAATTGTTGAAGAAGATCTGTTGATTGAGGCATCTTCTTTATTGATGATTGTGTTTCTGTTGTTAACGGATTTATAGGTGCGTCATCACGATATGTAGATAAATGTTCTCTTGGGAATACATTAGAAAGAATAGGATTTGAAGCAGGAGCAGGAGAAGGAGGAGGATAAGATATTGATTCTTGAGAAATATTTGGAGATGTAGATACAGGTAAAGAAGGAATAGTTGAAGTATCCCTATATATATATATATATATATATCATTCAATAAATAGAGAATAATAAATAGTATTGTTGAATTAGTATTATATACATATATATATACGCATTAAAGAAAACAGGACATTTTAATGAGAATTTCAATGATAAATGATCACAAAGTGAATTTAATGTACTTGTCTAGAGAAGAAAAATATAATTAAATAAATAAATTAATTAATTAATTAAAATAATAATAATAATAATTATATAAATAATTAAATAATAAATAAATAAATAAATAAATAATAAAAATTAAATAAATAAAATAAAAATACTTCATTCCATGAATGAATTTCTGCATTATCAATTTCATTGTCTTTCAGTATATAGTCACATTTACTATTCAATGTATATTCTATATTAAAAAATATAAATAAATAATAAAATACTTTAGAACTTATATGAAAACATTCATGTAAAAATCAAAAATAAAAAAAAAGAAATACATATAAATATACTCGTATTATCAACAACAATATAGACACGAGGAGCTGCTACTGGAAAGTAACGATCCAATTGAATATATATTGTTACCTCAAAAACATAGGAGGAGAGTTTCAATGACAATAATCCAAACAACTGTAATGAATAAGCACGTGCTTTATCAAAAACTAAATGAGAATATATAAATGCATATGAATAAATAAATAAAATATAAAATAATACTTTTAAGCACCTTCTTGATTTGAAACACATTACATTTCATCAAATTTTCAAATTGATTTTTGACAGCAGCAATATTTTGAAAAGGAAAAGCAAGGATTGCTTCAATTCCTTCCAAATACAATGGGTTTGAATAATAGTTTTGCATATAAGAATGAAGAACGAATTGAATAGCGATCTATTTCTGAATAAAGCCTTTTAATAACTGTTCGTACATAAAACACTAAAAACTTTTATTTACATCAAAACTTTTCTATTGCCAAAAAAATGAAATAATCATGAATGAAGCGCATAGTTTCTCGGTAGATGTATCTTATCATCTTTTCATTTTATTATTCATTTATCTTTTCTACTCTTACTTTACTTCATTTATATATTTGATATTTAATTGCCTAAATAGAACAACATTTTATGGATAAGGATGAGTAAAGAACGATTACTACAACGTGACATTGAAATGAATCCTTTGCATAAAATCACTGATGATGTACTCTTGAAAGTTTTATCATACCTAGATATATCCTTTATTACTTGACTTTCTTCATTATTATTTGTGTTCATTAATTGTTTTTCTATTTTTTTCTTTAATCTCATAAGCGATATCATTAGATAATTATGGAAAAGCTATTGAATCAAAGTCTTATATCGCAGAAAACAATCATTTATGGAGAAATCTTATTTTACAAGATTTCTTTCCAAGTATCTTGTTTAATGATATCTAATAGATATATAATTCTATATCATAATTCTTAGGTATGAGAATGTTAAAGATTGTAGATGATCTTCAACAACCCATGAAAGAATCATATAAAAACTTGTATGTTTTCTAAATGACTATTTGTTTTTCTTATTCTTATTTCTATGATTTGTTTTAGAATCAGTCAGAGACGGTTATTCACTTATTATTTCCGTGAGGTCAATCGGAATGCAGAATATAATTGTATATAATTGATACTATTATATAAATAAAGTATTTTATCAAGATGCCTTACAAAAGAAACGAGAAACATTTCGTGTTTTTCTGTTATTTATAAATACATTATTTCTATGGTTTTGTGTCCCGGCGCTCCTTTTTATTCAGAATATATGCTTTATTTTCTATTGTTTTGGAATTGTATGAATATAATAAATATATTGTACATTATAAGATTCTTTATCATTATATATAAAAGTATTATTATGTAATATGATATAGTATATAATATGATACTATTTTAAATAAATATTATATATATATATCATATTCTATAATGTTATGTATAGATCCACTATTCTAGTTTATGTTTCATTCCATTATATTTAATGATATTACTTATACTTGGTGTTTTTATACTTAATACGGTTGTATTTGTCAATAGATATTGTAAAGATAATGAATCTATATTGTATATATATATATATATATATATTTATTATTTATATCCTATCTATATATTATATTGTTGAATAATATATATATTATTATTATAGAGTTGATATTCACTATATATATATATTTATATATATAGATTTGGTCAATGGGACCATATAGGGTATACAATTGTGCGATTAGTATATGCAGATATATACCGATATCATTCTTCATCATTCATTCATATGTTTATATGTCTTCTCTCTATTATCTCAGTTGTAGTTCTTCTTACTCTTAAATTTGATAATTGTATATATATATATTGTATATCAATATTTATTTTATACTTTTGTAATTAAATATATATATAATTATAATTCTATATTTTAGCTACATCAGTCCCGTGGTTATCTATATTTATTATTATATGGGTAGTCCCTGTCTATTTACTTCTTTCACTCCCTGTCAAACAATGGGATGAAGGGTATATATATATTTATATTAATTTAAATATATTCTAATTCTTATCATATTTACAAAACATATATATCTTTTTTTTATTATTAGATTTATTCTCCCTTAATTCTTATTGTATAATCATTCATGAATTATTTGTTTATATATTATAATTACTTATATATATAGTACACGACTTATATATCGATTACTTATCTATGGTTTTGGAGGATCTCTATATATACTCTCTATTCTCCTCTATATATCATTAGATATATACTCACTGCCTGTATCCATTATCTTCATTCCTATTTTTATTCTTGACTGTATATATATTGATATATACATTTCTTTTGTTAATTTTTATATTTTCTACTTTTCTTTATATTCTTGTTCTTATATATATATATATATATATATATAGTGGCTTTAACAATATTTGTTGGATTTCCATCCATTGTAGAATTTATTAAACAAGTTATTTATAAGAATATCAAAGAAATCCAAGATACATTAGGTTTATTATGTTTTTACTTATTTGGTGTTCTCCCAGGAATTATTTCTCAAGTGTTATTATGCTATCAATCAATTCCATCTGGTTATTCATTTATTATTCTATTTGTTTTTTATGTATTTATATAAAATATTATATATAACATATTATATATAACATATTATATATAAAACACTATATATAACATATTATATATAAAATATTATATATATATAATATATCAATTATTGCTATTCTTTTTTAGGGTTATTTAGCCACTCAGTGTATACGTACTTCAATTCATTCTTATATTCTCCATCAATATTCCTTTTCTTTCTTATAAATACTTATGGTTTTATTTATAGAATACATTTATTGCTTGTGATTAAATATAACTATATTTCTAATATAGTATAAACACTCGAATATTGTTTTTAAAGTTTAATAATAAACAAAACAAAAGATAGTGATTAAGAAAAAACAATTAAAACGATAGAATTATTGTAAATATTTCTATCAAACATATTATTTTTAAGAATGTATGTATATACAAAATAAAAGATTATGTAAATTAAAATTTATAAACTTTTCAATTTAATATATAAAAAAGAATGAAAAAACAAATAATCAAAACCATATTATTATTATTTACTATAATATTAATATTTGATTAAATTAAACTTTAACAACTTTATTATTAGTAGTATCCGTTTGTTTCTTACCATTAGTCTTACCTTTAGCTCCTTTCTTATCAAGATTTGTATGTCCCTTATTCTTACGAGACTTGGTTCTATTAATAATACATAATACAACGATAGCAATAATAATAAAGGCTAAAATAGCTATAATAACCCAAGCATAAACAGGAAGACCAGGTTTTTCAATAGCAGCAATAAAGATCTCAGTACTTATAGATCCTGCACTATTTTCACAGGTTACTGTATAAGATACAGAATTCATAACAGTTCTTACTTTACCATAGATTCTACCTGTATTTGCTTCAATAGAAACACCATCAGGAAGAGAAGGAGAAGTAGAACAAACAAAATTAGCAGCACTTACTTGACAATCATAGGAGAATGAATCACCTTTATATACATTCATCATCTTTGTAGAATATCGAATACGTTGAGGTTTCATTAAATTACATTTAGGATCTTCAGGACCTCTTACACCATTAGTACATAATGCTTGTATTCTACCTTCATAATAACTAGGACAATTCTTATAAGCATAATCACCTTCTAAAGCACCACCCCAACCATTAGTTCCATCAGGATTACAAGCACCAGTAATTCTCTTAGCATATAATCCTAATTCAGCTAATTGAAGACCTTGACCAGCAGCACCAATATCACAGCCAACACCTTCAGAAGAAGAAGCAGTAGAAATAGCTTCATTATTACAACCATTTACTTTCATTCTATAAGAATTATAGACTTTATTATTAAAGAAATTAACAGTATAAGATTCCTTATAAGTACTAAATTTCTTATTTGTAATAACATTTAATGTAGACCAATTAACTTCATCATTAGAACCTTGGAATTCCCAATCTGAAGGATGTCTTGTATTACATTTAGGACCAGTAACTACAGTATAGGATGAAATATATTCTCTTCTATTATTATTATAAGTCCAAGCAAGAGTACCACCAACACATCTACCTGTAGTTGATACATATACAGAACCTAATATATTATCAAATGCTTTAGAAACACCATTAATAGCACCATCAGTATTATCAGATTCAACATCAGAAGAAGCAATACCATCAATAACACGATAACTACCTTCTATAGCTACTAATAAACTACCATCAAAATCAATTGTAGTTGTAGTAGGTTTTTCACTTCTATGAAGTTCTATAGCTATTACATTATGACCATTAATGATATTACCAAAGGAAATGGACATAGCAGAACCAACATTTAAAACTTCACTCTTTTCACTTAAAGCATAAGTATTATAAGAAACAGTACCTTCAGGCATATTATATCTATATTGTTCTTCACCATTAACATAAACAATAACACCATATCTAGTTTTTATATTAAAGGAAGCAGAAGCATAAGTTTCAAGAGAATCTATATCAAAAGTCTTTCTAAAATATTGAGTAGTACCTATAGCAGCTTCAAAAGCAGAAGATAAAGCTTGTTTCCATGTATTATCAGCGAAACTAGCAGTATTCCAACCAGAAGTAGCAGCAGATCCACTATTAAGATATTTCCATTCGGTAGTAACAGGAGGAATAACATAACCAACAGCAATAGGGAAGGTCTTTTCAGATTCACTAGTACCAAGAGAACCACGAATAACTTCAGTATTATCTTGTAAGAGAATCTTAAAGTAGCCAGCATCCCAACCATTCTTACCACTATCAGTAACCTTTAATGAATAAGCATCAGCATCTTCACAGAAAGGGAAATAACTATCTTGATTATTAGTAAAACCAGTTTTCGTCATTAATTGAACACCATTCTTATTATATAAAGTAAATCCTTGTTCATTACCAGCAGCACCTGAATGAATTAAAACAGTAAAAAGAATCTTAGGAGCTTGACATAAAGAAACAGAAAGATTGATAATAACTGAAGATTCCATTCCTTGAGGATTAGAAGCAAGAATAGCAAAAGCAGTAGAAGCCATAGGAGTATTAGGAGTACCACGAATAGAACCAGTAGAAGTATCTAATTCAAGAGGAAGAGTAAGAGCAGGACGAATACGGAAATTACCCCAAAGAGGAGAAGAAGGAGTTACTTCAGGGAATGGAACACCTACATAACCAGAGAAAGTAGTAGAAGAGAAAGAAAGAGCAGGAACTTGAATAGCTTTCATATTAACGGAAGTAGCAGATAATTCAGCAATTGTGAAAGAATAAGGAGAAGCAGAAGGAACAGCAGGTTCAGTAAATAAAAATTTATATTTATTCCAAGAATCAAAATTTTCAGGTAAGAAGAAACATCTTTCTACTTTTCTATCAGAGAAATAAGCATTAGTAACATTACCTAATAATGTCCAAGTAACACCTACATCATTACTACCATAAACAGCCCAATCAGAAGGATCATAAGCATAAACTTGAGAAGAAGAAGTAACACAATATTTATTAATAAATTCAGCTCTACCTTCACCAAAAGTGAAAGTAATAGAAGCAGGAGCAAGTGGAGAAGGACTAACAGACCAATAAGTATCAATATCTAAATCCATAAGTTTATCAAGATTTTGACCAGAAGGTTCATTAGTTAAAGTTAAATCCCATGTTCTACCAAATATAGATTCTGTATTTAGTTGAAGAGAAGCATCAAATAATAATGTAGTAGGATTATTACCTTGTAAATTAACTATACCAATAGCTATAATATTAGATCCTTCTTGAAGAGTAGATGTAGCAAATGTTATACTTTTAAATGAAGAAACTGAATCACCACCACTAGCAGAACTAGTAGAAGTGATTTCTCCATTAATATTTTTAGAAAAGATCATATAATCATTAATAAAGATTTGATAACCAGCTCTAGCTTTAACACGAAGTTCAGCACCAGCATAAGAATTAAGATTCGAAACAGTAAACGTATGTCTAAATAACCATATATGAGAAGAAGCAGTAGGAGGAGTAGTAATAGGGAAAGCATTAAATCCAGCAGGAGTAGCAAATTGACTATACCATTGAGCAGGTACTGTTCCTTGAATATAGGTCCAACCACTAGATTCAATAGGAATAATAAAATTAATATTAACAGGGAAATCTTTATTAACAGTATCTGATTCAAAATAAGAACCAATAGGATAATAATTATTTGTAGAATCTAATAATTCTAAATATAAACGAGATCCTGTACTCCACCCATCACCAAAAGAATCTCTAACATGAACAGTATAGATACCAACAGCAACACATAAAACAAATGTTTGGTCAACACTATTAGTTAAAGTAGGACTACTAAATATAGTAGTACCCGAAGTATTTGTCATTGTCCAAGATTCTTCAGAAGCATAATTCTTATTAACTTTTCTAAAACGTATTTGTTGACTATCTGGATATCCACATTTAATTATATTTAAAGTGAGAGTAGTTGTAGAAGGTTGAAGAGTATTGAAATTAGTAGCAGTTATTGTGAATGTTTGAGAGACAGGAACAGGAGATACACCAGTAATAAATCCATTAATAGCATTAAGAGAAAGACCAGTAGGAAGAGCAGGAGTAATAGTATATTGATTATATCCATTAACAGCAGGGCCTGAAGAAATAGAATCAATAATAGCATAGGCAGTGATAGTACTTGGTTCATAATGTAAACCAGGAGATAAAGCAGCATAATTACAAGTATAGATTTCAAAACGACCAATAGCTAATTTTCCAGACATACTACTATCTAAAACTTGTAATTTAAACATCTTATATGACTTTTCATTACTTCGAAGAGATATTTGTTTCTTTTCTAAAACAGTGGAGAATACAATATTATCTTGAATATCTAATAAATCCCATGTATTTCCATCAAGAGAAGCGAAAAGTTTCCAACTTTTAGGATGACCATAAAGAATAGTATTAGCAGCAAAAATAGCATAAGAATTAACCCAAAAAGCTTTTCCATTATTAAAAGTATAAGTAAAAGTAACAGCACTTGAAGTTAGAGTATAATAATAAGAAGCACTACTTCCATCGAAAAGAACAGAAGCCCCAGAATTTGAGATACCCGGAGCAATATCACTAGCAGCAACACCATCAGTAAATTGACTAGCTGAACAAGAATTCACAGTAGTAGGTCCTTGAAAGAGACCACCTAAATCAAAATAATCAGGATCTGTAATATGTCCAGTATATTGATGAACTTCTATAGCTATTGTAAATGTATCTATATTAGGTAATAAATGTTTATTAAATGAGAAAAGTTTCATAGCATTTGTGATTTCATCAGCCGTTGAAGTAGCTGTAGTAGTACTTGTTAAAGTTCCAGCAGGTAATTTATGTCTATAAACTTCTATTCCTTGAATATAAACAGCAACACCTTGTGTTGTAAAAAGACTTAAAAGAGGAATAGTAAATTCACTTGTATTAAGCATAATGAAAGTAGAACGATAATAACGTGTAGTAGTAGTATAAACAGGGAAAGATCCACCATTAAAAAAAGACCATGCTGAATCTGAATAATTATGTTCTGTCCAACCAGTACCTGATTGACTTACATCTGTATATTTCCAAGCAACACCAAAAATTAGATCAAGACGAGCTAGAGATGATATAATATTATTTGTTTATTATTATTATTATTATTATTATGAAACGAAGAAAAATTATAAAATAAAGAGAATAAAAAAAAATAATCATATTTATTCTATATTTGAAAAAAAAAATGCAAAAAAAAAAAAAAGAGAAAAAGCGATTTATAAAAAATACGAGTAAAAGTTTTGACATCTGTCGTATATGAGGTTCCAGATTGATTAGGCATAGTAGTTCTAAACATTTCAAGACCTTTAATTTGGAAAGAAACATATGGGTTTGTAGTTGCACTACCCCAACCATCACCGTACTTATCTTTCATAACAACAGTATGAAGTGTGAGTGTTGTACATACAGTCCAATACTTATCAGTATTTTGATCAGCTGATACTCCAGTGACGGATAATAAACTTGTACCAGTCGTAGCATCGCCTCTAAATAATTCAAAAGATTCTTCAGATGAGTAAGAAGTGTAGTGTTTCATGACAGTTAGTGAAACTTCATCAGGCTCACATGCAAAACCTAAATAAAAATATATATGTATATATCATTTATACGATATAGATATACATGTAATGAGAAGAGCTAAGAATAAAGTAATAAATTTCATAGTTTGTTGTTAAAACAAAGGAATAAAATTTATCTATTTTAAACAAACTATTTTTTTTACCTTAGAGAATGATTGAGTGGCATTTTGGAGTTGCATCATTTATTTCCATAGGAATAAGAGAGTTATGAGTAATGACCAATGATGCAAATAAAACACGATAAATGAATGGCTTTGAAAACTCATTCCTCAATAATTGACTGAGACCGAGTAAAGGCCAC